>JZKD02S0867522.1:9769-28047 GCA_000966675.3 Picea glauca
TCTATACATGTGATCAAGGAATCATGTAATAAGATGACATCATCATTATGGGAAAGGGACATATTCATGTATTGCCTTAACTGAAAGAGAAATATACAACCTGAGCCTTGATGTCATAGATCTCCTTTCGATGGCTCCTAGCTCTGACACACACACTGGCTCATGCATGAAGAAGTTCAACCACATATGATTACTTGTTGTCTCTTGCTGTTGTAGCTTCAATCCTCCATACAGTCTTGCACAAGTTCTCCAATCAATCTCTAGCTAGCTTGCTTCTTCTTGTTCTTATGCTTGTGCTTGTTCCTTGCTTATGCTTAACCATTTCCATAAGTAATCTCCTCAATATATAGGAGAAGATTGATTAGTTACTTGGATAGGGAATGATCCCAAGATATCTGGAAAGTCAGTATTTTTCCAACTATTCGAACTCCAACTCATCCTTCTAGAAGATTCCTTCTAGAAGGATAGAGAACTTATTCATTTTCTTCCTTTAGAAACATGTCCGAACCCTAACCATTAACACAGTGCGGATAGTCCGCAGTCAAGCTGAATGCAACACGCGGAAATTAAGGATTCCCGCAGGAGAGTATAATGCAGTCTGTGAACTATTTTCAAAATATGATTTTGAGAAAATGACAAGTGTAACCTTCTTCAGGAAAAAGTTCTTAATGAAGAGTTTTATCTTCTATTATCATGACATAATCATATTATCATCTCGATAACCAAAAATGTGGATAACACTAGCCAATTGGACAATGGTGTGTCGGTGGTCAGATCGATAGGGTGCTTGACCTGGCAGTGCAGAGGTACCCCTATAGGTGAGGATAAGATATCCAAGTATTCCTCCATGACCTTATCTACTTGCTTCTGTTGTATGGCCGAGAGGTCGGTCGTAGAGACCCTGGATGTGGCTGTGATCTTTCGCTTATTCTAAGAGTGAATCATGAGGAAGACAAAATTCCCCGTCTCAGAGATGACCTTCCTGCATTTCTTAGCAGAGATCAAGGAAATAACACTAGGTGGGACTGCCTCGGGTATCCTGTATAATTTCCTGTTCAAAGTAATAATAACATTATGAGGCCTAGACTCATATACATCATGGCGTTTCCATAAATAAGGTTGGCCAAAAACAACATCACAAGCTTTGAGAGGAGAAACATAACACGATACCTCATCTTTGAAGGGCTTGATGTTGTATGACAATCGACACTATTGGTTGACACGGAGATCGCTTCCTTGGTGGAGCCATCCAATGGTGTAGGGTTGTGTGTGTGGCGTGTTTTGGCAGTTCCAACCACTTGATGACCTTTGTTCAGATGAGGTTCTTTTGGCTACCACTATCAACGATGAAGTGCAGCGGGTTGCCTTTTACCCACATCTTTGAATGGAAGAGGCACTCTTCTTCTTATGGCTTGTCTGGTTCACTGGGCTGGATATTGGTGGTAGCAACGGTGGCACTAGGTTCCGTGTCAATGATCCATCTTCCCCTTTCTGGTTCTGGATCATATTCAAAATCTGCATCTGATTCAGAGGCTTTCACTTCGGCCACAAAAAACGTTTTTAAGGGGAAGTCAGCAATGTTGTGCCAAGGGCTCTTATGGAAGTTGCACCACTTCCCGATATCTTTCTTTGTCTTTCCAGTGTCCTTCTTCGCTTGCAGATTGGACTGGTAGTCTTGATACTATCCATATTTTCTCTGTCCTTTATTTTGTGGGTTGGGGCCACCCTTTCCTGGCTTTTGTTGTGAGATGTTCCAAGGCCCAAATTGCCACATCTGTTGTTTGAGCTTCTACTTGATGTTGACGGCATATCGGTAGGCCACGCCCAAGGATGAGATGTCCAGAAATTCCATTTTGGTTTGGATGTATCTATGTAGATCACCATTATACTTGAGCACTAGATGTCACTCTGAATATTTGAAACCCAACTTGGTGCGCAAGGTATGGAAGATATTAGTGAAATCTGGCATTGCTTGGTCTCTTTCTTGCCGCAGTGTGGTCCATTTGGGATACAGGTCGTCATAACTTTTGACAGGGTAGTATTGTTCCTTAATAACATCCCTGAAAGATTCCCAAGTGGACGTGACTAAAAATAATGAGGTTTCATCTATTTACTTTTGCTCATAGAAAGTTTCCTACCAATCTTTGACATGGGGAACGGCTTTGAGGACCGCAAAAGTAATCTTTTCTCTATTCGAAAAGTTATGGATAGAAAAATACCCTTCTAGTAGATTCAACCACTTATCTATAGAATCCTCTTCTATATAACCTTCAAATATAGGAATATCAAAGTTTATTTGTACCTTGAAGGGGGCGGGGCCTCCGTTCAAGGAGGATGCGTCGCTTGTTGGTATTCGTTGAAGGATTTGTGAGAAACTATCCATCATATCATTCCTCTATTACGTGAAGGCCTCCTCAATCAAAAGTTTGAAAGGATCTCCTGTCTCATCATCTTTATTTTCTCCTACGATGAGAGGTCACTTGGGCATGCGAGAGATTCTTCCCTCAAGAGAAACAAGCTCGAGACCCAACTCTTTGTACTATGACCTCATTGGGGACATGCATTAAAACAACAAGGAGCAGACCACTCTGATACCACTGATCCAGATTTTATGAGTAGACCAAATGAATACAGATTATTAACAGGTTCTTAGCATAAAATAATAGAGATACAGTAAAAATGGTTTTCTATTCAATAATGAAATAAGCTGAAACTATAAAATGTAGCAGAAACAAGCTTGCTGGAATGGTGGCCTCTTATCTATGAGAAGAGATGTGACGACTACGCACATTCATAAGAAGAAGATTACAATGAGGCTCTAAAGGAATTTTTACAATAAACAAGAATTACAAAAATCCTAAACATCCAAAAACCTAACCCTAGGAGATGAAGCGCCAAAATTCATATGGGCCCCGTTTGGGTAAGCTAGTACATCAACTTCCAAGGGTCGTAACTTTTGCATACGATCTCCGTTTTAGGAGTTTGATAGCCCGTTGGAAAGGTATCGTCAAGAAGATTAATTTTGGGGCTCAATCATGCCTTTCTCTATTATTGAGGATGTATATACTGAAAAACATTCATTTAGGCCCTCAAAATGGCCCCGGAAGTTAAAACTGCTAAAAATAATAAATTGCCAAAATTGTCAGAAAATTATTTTGAGCCAGCTGGAAAAGCTGGGTGGCCACTGATACCCATATGAATAAATCCTCCCTCCTTAGGAATAAATGGTATCCATTGCATTGAGGTCCCCAATCATGTCTTTGGCTATCATTGAGGAGCTCGATACTGAAAAATCTTCATTTAGGCCCTCAAAATGGCCCCGAAAGTTAAAACTGCTAAAAATAGTGAATTGCCAAAATTGTCAAAAAATTGTTTTGAGCCACCTCAAAAAGTTGGGTGGCCACCGATACCCATATGGATAAATCCTCCCTCTTTAGGAATAAATGGTCTCCATTGCATTAAGGTCCCCCATCAGATGAGGAAATTTCTACTGAATTTGGCCCTGGGTGAGCCACTTGCCTTAGTGCAGGAGCTACCCTGCTTTGACAACTCGATAAAGCTGGATGCTTTGTTGTTGAGTGCCCTTGATATGTGTGTCCACAATATGATCATTGGATGCCTGTTGTATGCATTCGGGGTTGAGATCTGCTGGTGTCAGTTGTTCTGCTACTTCTGAGGTGTCTAATAATGGTGGGAAATAAGGGCGAAGGAGATCCACATTGAACACTGGGTGCAGGCCAAGGAAAGGAGGAATGTTGAGCTCAAAAGAATTATCCCCCATAGCCTTGGTGCTAGTGTATGACCCATAACAGAGTGGGCGAAGCTTCAAATGGGGTCCTGTGAGGTGTTCTTTCTGCAAGTGCAACCAAACTTTGTCGCCCACCTGAAACTATGTGGCACCCGATGTTGATCATGGCGCTATTTGTACTTGTCATTGGACTTTTGTAGGATATCCTGAACCTGTTGGTGGATGTGTTGGATCCTCTCAATCAACTTGGTTTCTTTGTCAGCTTCAGTTGGAGCAGGATATGATCCGGTCTAGGTGACTGCAAGGGGAAGAGCAACATCTATGGGACCCAATGGTTGGAATCCCAACCCCACTTGAAAGGGGTTGTGGCCAGTTTAGCTATGCAAGGCTCAATTGTAGCTATGTTGGACATAGGTAAGTTTCTCATCCCATGTCCAAGGGTTCTTTGAATTATACAAGCAAAGGATATGCACAATCATTCGATTTACAGCCTCGGTTTGGCCATTTGTCTGGGGGTGGAAGGTCGTGGATTTGGTGAGATTGGTTTCTAGCAATGACCAAAGGCTCAACCAGAATGTGCTGAGAAATTGACTATCACGATATGAGACAATGGTTTGTGGGATTCCAAAATGTACCCAGACTCGTTCAAAGAAGATATTGGCAGTGGCCTCTTATGTGATGCTCTTCTTGTAGGCAACCAGAATTGCCATCATAGAAAAGCGATCAACAACCAAAAAAACACAGTCATTTCCCCACTTGGTGGATGAGAGGCCCGACATGTAGTCCATTGATATGGATTCCCATGGCCTTTCAGGAGTAGGAATAGGTTTGTACTGGCCCTATTTCTTAGTGGTCGGTTTGGAAATATCACAGGCAGTGCAGGACCTAATATACTTGCTGAGATCTTGTCGAAGTTTCAGCCAGTAGAAATGTTTCTATAGCATCGCCACTGTCTTTTCGACGCTAAAGTGTCCTGCCAACCGAATGTAGTGGGATTCCCAGATCATATTCACTCACTTACTTGATGGAAATAGATATGGCCCAGACGACACAACAACCCATCCTAAAGATGGAAATTATCGACAACTGCGTTTGCACCCAACATTTGGTAAGTGGTGGAGAAGTCAGGGTCTATCTCATAGATTTGGGTCCATCTAGACATCTCATGGCCACAAGAGACTAGCACCTTGGTGAGTGTCATGATTGGCAGTTTGTTCAGGCAATCAGTGACACGATTGATGCTTCCTATTTTATACTTGATGTTGAGGTGGAATTTTTGCAAGTATGTAGACCACTTTCGATGGCGGTCATTCTACATTTTTCCCTATGTCTGCATGAACTGCAGTGGCTTATGATCAATGTGGATGACTATCTCCTTCCCAAGAATGTAATCTCTCCACTGGCATCAGGCTTGCACAATGGAGTACATTTATTTGTCATAAGTAGGGTACTTACAGATAGTATCTAACAGTGTCTCACTATGATAGGCCATGGGGTCCGTGCTGAGTGAGAACGACGCCCATGACATAGTGTGAAGCATCTATCTCGATCTCAAATGGATGTTGCAAGTTTGGTAGTGAAAGTACTAGGGTTGAGCACAAGCGTTGCTTCAAATCATCAAATGCTTGTTGTTGGGACCGACCCCATGAAAATTTCACCTTACCACCACCCCTGTTTATTTGGCTGAGGGCCCATGCAATATGGGAGAATCCCAACACAAACCTGTGGTAGAAATTGGCAAGGCCCAAGAAGCTCTAAAGCTTAGTGAGTGTTGTTAGGCTTGGCCAGCCACAGATGACTTGGATCTTGGCTGGATCCACATGTATGCCATGTTGATCAATGATGTAACCCAGGTAATGGACCTAGTCCATGCCGAAGGATCATTTTTCCAAGTTGGCGTATAGCTTGTGCTATCGCAAGGTGTGCAGAACCTGCTAAATATGTTGCAAGTGTTCGGCCCAAGTCTTGTTGTAAATTAGAATGTCATCTAGATACACCACTAAAAAAGTATTGATGAATGGTCGGAGGATATCATCCATCATCCTCATGAAAGTGGTTGGGGAATTTGTCAAACTAAAGGGCATGAGCAACCATTCAAAAAGGCCTTCCTTTGACTTGAAGGCAGTCTTCCATACATCTGTCTATTCTATTGGGACCTGGTGGTAGCCAGACTTCAGATCAATCTTACTAAAGTATTTGTCCCCTGTGAGTTGATGAAGAAGGTCGTAGATTCAGAGAATTGAGTACCGGTTTCTGACTGTGATTATTCAGAGACCGGTAATCAATACAAAGTTGCCAGGTTCCATATTTCTTTTGTACCAGCATGATTGGGCTCCCTCAAGGTGATGAGCTGGGGTGGATGTGACCCTTGCGAAGAAGTTCTTGGATTTGTCGCTTGATCTCCTCATTCTCTAACAAAGAGTGACGATAGACTGGCCCATTGGGCAGCAGTGCATTGGGGGTCAGATCGATGGGGTGATTGACGTAGCTCATCTGGTTCACTAGGCTGGAGCTTGGTGGTAGAAACGGTGGCACTGGGTTCCACGTCAATGATCCGTCTTCCCCTTTGTGGTTCTGGCTCAGAGTAAGAATCCACATCTGATTTAGAGGCTTTCACTTTGGCCACCAACGACTGTATTGAGTGGCAGTCGACAATGTTGTGCCAAGGGCTCTTATGGAAGTTGCACCACTTCCCAGTATCTTTCTTTGTCTTTCTGGTGTCCTTATACACTTGCAGCTTCAACTGGTAGTCCTAATACTATCCATATTTTCTGTTTCCTTTGTTCTATGGGTTGGGGATTCCCTTTCCTAGCTTTCATTGTGAGGGGTTCCAAGGCTCAAATTGTTGCATCTTTTGTTTGTGCTTCTGCTCGATTTTGATGGCATATCGGTAGGCTACACCCAAGGATGAGATGTACATCATTTCCATTTCAGTGTGGATGTATCTATGTACAACACAACGATACTTGAGCACCAAATTTTTCTCCAAATCTTTGATGCCCATCTTGGTGTGCAAGGTATGGAATATATTTGTGAAATCTAGCACTTCTTGGTCTCTTTCTTCCAGCAGTGTGGTCCATTTGGTATACAAGTCGTCATAACTACCGAAAGGGTAGTTTTGTTCCTTAATAGCATCCTTGAAGGATTCTCAGGTGGCCATGACTGAAAATAATTAGGTTTCCTCAGTTTCCTTTTACTCACATAAAGTTTCCCACCAATCTTTGACATGGTGAACGGGTTTGAGGAGCGAAAAAGTAATATTTTCTCTATTTGAAAAGTTATGGATAGAAAAATACCATTCTAGTAGATTCAACCACTTATCTGCAGCATCCGCATCTATATGACCTTCAAATATAGGAATATTGAAGTTTATTTGTACCTTGAAGGGGGCGGCGACTCCGTTCGAAGAAGATGCGTCGCCTGTTGGTAGTCACCGAAGGATTTGCGAGAAACTATCCATCATCTCGTTCGTTTGTTCATTGTTGGCTTCCTCATTCAAAAGTTTGAAAGGATCTCTTGTCCCATCATCTTTCTTTTCTCCTTCCATGAGAGGTCTCTTGGACATGCGAGAGCTTCTATCCTCAAGAGAAACAAGCTCGAGACCCAACTCTTTGTACTCCGACCTTGTTGGGGACATGCATTAAGACGACAAGGAGCAGAACGATATAATACCACTGATCCAGATTTTATGAGAAGAACAAAATGAATATATATTGTTAACACGTACTTAACACAAAATAACAGAGACACAATAAAATTGGTTTTCTATTCAATAACGAAATAAGCTGAAACTATAAAATGCAGCGGAAACAAGCTTGTTGGAATGGTGGCGGCTTATCTTTGAGAAGAGATGTGACGGTTGCATGCATTTGCAAGAAGAAGATTACAATGAGGTTCTGAAGTCCTTTTTACAATAAACAAGAATTCCAAAAACCCTAGACATCCAAAAACCTAACCCTAGGAGATGAAGCGCCAAAAGTCATGTGGGCCACGTTTGGGTCAGTTAGTACATCAAATTCCCAAGGTTGTAACTTTTGCAAATGATCTCCATTTTAGGTGTGTGATAGCCGCTCTGGAAATTTATCATCGAGGATATTTATTTTGGGGACTCAAATGTGCCTTCGAAAATCATTTAGGAGCTCGATATTGAAAAACCTTCATTTAGGCCCTCAAAATGGCCCCGGAAGTTAAAACTGCTAAAAATAGTAAATTGCCAAAATTGTCAGAAAACTGTTTTGAGCCAGCTGGAAAAGTTGGGTGGCCACTGATAACCGTATGGATCAATCCTCCCTCCTTAGGAAGCAATGGTCTCCATTGGATTGAGGTCCCCCATCAGATGAGGAAATTTCTATTGAATTTGTCCCCGGGTGAGCCACTTGCCTTGGTGCAGGAGTTGCCCTGCTTTGACGACTCGATAAAGCTGGATCCTTTGTTGCCGAGTTCCCTTGATCTATGTGTCCACAATATGATCATTGGATGCCTATTTTATGTAGTCGGGGTTGAAATCTATTGGTGTCAGTTGTTTTGCTACTTCTAGGGTGTCCAATAATGGTGGGAAATAAGGGCGAAGGAGATCCACATTGAACACTGGGTGAAGTCCAAGGAAAGGAGGAATGTTGATCTCAAAATAATTATCCCCCATGGCCTTGGTGATAGTGTATGGCCCATAACGGAGTGGGTGAATATTTCGATGGGGTCCTACGAGGCATTCTTTCTGCAAGTGCAACCAAACTTTGTCGCAAACCCGAAACTTATGTGGCACCCACTGTTGATCATGGCGTTGTTTGTACTTGTCATTAGACTTTTGTAGGATATCCTGAACCTGTTGGCAGATGTGATGGATCCTCTCAATGAACCAGGTGGATTTTTCAGCTTCAGTTGGAGTAGGAGATGATTTGGTCGAGGTGACCGCAAGGGGAAGTGTAACATCCGTGGGACCCAATGGTTGGAATCCCAACCCCACCTGAAAGGGTTTGTTGTTGGTTAAGATATGCAGGGCTTGATTTTACCTATGTGTTGGCTTCCCCACAATATTTTCACTTCCTTAAGAAACGAATAATAAATTTTGTAGTTGCCTCTGCTTAAACATATGAACATTTCTACTTGAAAGATGAGTCATGGTCTATAAAAGGTTTTTATTTTTCCTAGTTGTCGTTTTCATTCTTCATTCATGACTGAAAGCATGAACGAAGCATTGAAACTTGCAAATTTATTGTATTTGATTTTAAGGCTTATTTCCATAGGAGAATAAATGTTCATACAAAACTTTTAAGAATGATATTTTTCTTTAAGGCCTACCTCATGTTAATAAATTAGTTGTTTTAAAATTGCTCATTATTATGAGGTTTACTCTACACCTTTAAATAATACAACAAGAATCGATTGATGTTGGACTAAGATTTTGTTCCATGTATGATTCTTGGTAAATCCTTCGATGGTCATTATGTTATGATTTTTCAAACACCTTATAATGAGAAACTCCTCTCTTTGCACAATGATGATACTTAAATGCGTTTGGTCACATTCTGTACTTTGCTGATAGTGGAAGTTTGAAAATCACATGACCATCATTTCAAGTTAAGTCTCAGGCTTTGTTCTGAACTCTCAGTGATTCATTACACAAAATGCTTGATTTTCGTATGAAACCCCTCATGCCTTCATTTAATCCCGCTAGGGTAATAGTGGGTTTTGTTCTTTTGGTTCTTGCCACGGTCTCTTATGTTTTTGAAACCCTTAATGCTTACAGTGATCTCTTTCTTCTTTCGTGACTGTTGGTCTGTTGAAACCTTATGGCCCCTTTATTCAAGTAGATCTAAACAGCCCTGAAGTTTTACACATTTGTTATTACATAGCAAAGTTCAATCCCGTTTTTTTTTCCTTCCAGAGACACGATTTTGTAGGAGATATTCTGAGCAAACTGTTACGAATGAGACCAAACTCTTTAAAACATGGAACTAAAATGGGTTGTTTTACCTTCATCGTAGGTCGTTTCCCCAAAAAATCGATCATTTTAGAGATATGCCTCGACCTTTGGAGGTAAATATCTTAGAATTCATGTTTCAATTAGGATAATCGTTTTGTTTTATTTTATTTTTTTGTAGACATTCCTACAGTGCTAGATAAACCTCTTATAGAGAAACATCATTTTTCCTCAATTCACAAGATAGACCCTTCGAAGGAAAACCCTTGTCATGAGGCAATACTTGACCATTTTTACCTGGGCAACAAGATGTTAGTTCTGAGATTTCGGAAATTTCTGTGCATGAATCAATTTGTCTTCCCTAATCTTAACATAAAATCCCCAGTGGAAACCCTTCCAAACAATCAACAATTCAACTATGTGGGTAAACTTCCGCCATGCCTAAGAGGTAATAAGGATTTTCCAGGGATCAAACTCTTTAAAAAACCCACAGACAATAATGGTACCATTTTGATGCACGACCATGGATATCCTCAAACAATTGTTTTAGATCCACGATGTGAGGTTTGCTTGTTTTGGATCGAAAAATATTACACATATATACCTTTCCTTCAATTGTAGATCAAAACCATCACCACTCAGATCGACTCATTAATGAGTTAAAATCACAGACTAAAGTTCAGTGTTCAAAGGCAAGGGAAGCGCTTGAAAAGGACTGGAAACGTAATAATAAAGAATGTTGAGTGTGTTACAACAGTAGTTAACTCTGAGGTCTTATGAGTCAAATTTAGCATGCAGTTAAGAGGTAAAGATTTTTTTTTTTATCTTAGTTGTATTTTTATTTAGTTTTTCTATTAATATAGATTTAATTAGATTTATGTTGTTTAAAATAAAACTAGCTTCAACTGATTTTGTAGAAAATTTGTTCTCATTCAAATTTTTGGAAATTATTGGTTAGAATAATATCTAAACTCCTTTATTTTTGTTTTTTACTTTTAGGATATTGTATAGCTGGTGGTGATCTAATGACATGGACCATTTTTTAGTTTATTAGCCATTTCTTTGGCTCATCTTTTGTAAACAGAAATAAGTTTTTTATAGTTTTAAGAGATACAGTGTCATATGGAGTGGTTATATTACCCTCTATTTTGTAATTAGCAAATCATTTTGATATTTAATCTTATCCCACAAGATAAGATGTTTAGCTTGACTGAAATCTTTAAATACTAGAGATTTTTGTAAGGAAGGCATCCTCACCTGGGGTAGAAGATGGGCGTTTGATTTACAGACTTTAATGGAACAACAATACACATTTCGGCTTTAGATTCTTATGGATGGTGTCTTCATTTAAGTTTTGTTTATCTTGATATGATAATAAGTTTTGATAGCTTTAGTCTTCATCATTTATTTTTTTATTGGGATAATTCCTTTATAAATGTTGTCCATAACTATTGCTTCAGATATTAATCGTGTGATCACCTATTCAGTTTTAATTAAAGGATTTCTCCTTTAATTTTCATTGAAAGATTAAATGCAAGCAGGTTTGCTAACAAATTTCTCATAATGCAATTACTTGCAGTCATGAGATCACAATGACTATTGGTATCATTCTTTTTGTTATTTAAATTTAACTGCCAACATAATTGTTCTGCATTTATTCAGAACAAACTTAAGGTTCCTTGCAGGTTTTTCTCCTAGACAAGGTGGTTAAATGTTTTCCGATCGCACAGATGTTTGGATGTATATCATTAGTTCGTTAACATGTTAGTTCAATTTCATTTTTCTGCTATTTGTTTATCACTGAAATTCGAATGAAAAGTTTGGCTTTTGACTAGCTATACATTTTTGTTTCATAACATTTTCTTCCATTAGTTTAAGACTTATAAAAGAAAAATAAAAAAATATTTTTATGTGCTTTCTTTATATTCTTCTTCAGAGAAATCATTTTCACATTGATTTTAGTAAGTTTAGATTAAAACTTGCATCCCATAAATAATGTATATAAATGAAAGTTATCTATCTTTGGCTTAAATACGCCTATTACAGTCACATCAGAGCATATGTACACACACACACACACACACACACATAATATTTAGTAATTAGTTATTTATTTATTTTATTTTATTTTTGTTTCTATTAGGATTATTATATTGGCCAACGGAGCCATTAAACCTGTCAGAACGAGTTATACCAAACAACTTGGGTTACTTAGACAACCCCAGACTGGACTCGTTCTTTCAATTGAGGAACGATCATTTTCACCCATCAACAAATGGCACTAGAAGGAGGTCCAGACTGACAATATGGCCTTGTAGGAGCTTTTATTTCGAATGTATTCAATTTACCCATGGCTCCCCAAATCACTGTGTTGGAACATTCTTTCCACTTCTCATTACCCGATGTTCCTAACAAGACATTCTCTCACTTGTCCAAACTCACCTTTGATGGTGGAGGCAATGCATCTGCTAAAGACCACCTTAACAAGTTTTGGTGCAAATGCATCAAACATGACATTTCTGATTTAAGAGTTTTATGTAGATTGTTTGCTTTTAATTTTAGAGGTCGGTTTGAGTCTTTTCCAGCATGTCACATTTTTTATTGGTTTCAATTTGTAGATGAATTTTTAGATGCTTTTGAAATTTATGATTACAATCAATTATGTGAAGAATTTCAGACTTCACTAATCAATGGTGATTCATCTTCAGAAGAATTTTCGACAAGAATCTATCATATCCTCTGTAAATTTAATCTCGATGACATGTCATTTGTATTAAATCTCCTCTATGATGCTTGCGTCCCTTTCATCCAGTCATAGTCAATCGCGAATGAAGAACCAATTGGAAATCCTATCACTCAATTGCGAGAAGAATTTTGTTTGCAGGATGAGAGGAATCCATCCAAAAATTTTAAACAAGCAAGGGAGGTAGAATATATTGACCAGATTCTTATCGACAACCAAAATGGTTTTTCCTTTGAATCATTATATTTTCAGTTTTTGACCATCGTGGAAGAAGATTCGATTCTTGTTCAAGGTGAATATCCTCATTCTTGTAACTCATGCTCTAATCAATATTTAAACTCAGTCATTGAAGAACACTTAAGCGTTGAAAATCATCCTAAACATTCTAACACTCCTATGAAATTGATTAGAGAAGAAGATATGAAATTGGAAGGAGAAAACTTAAACCTTCATCCTCAAAATGTACTTTATACATAAGAAAGACTAGACGTTTTTCACGTAATTTTTGAATTATCTATCATACGGGAGGCAAATCTAGATGATCATATTATGTTGAAGAATTTATCACCAAAGCAGAGTGAGAGTTTTAAAGAAAGTGAAGAGAAATGTCTTGAGAATACCATTGTTAAATATCATAGCTCAAGAGATTCTTTTCATGTGCTTATTTCTGATTCCTTTTATTCTTTATATCTTGATCTCTTCTTAGATTCTGGAGGACTTGATACCGTACCTACAACATCCAACTCTTTTCTGCCATAATCATATCCTTTCGATATGCCAAGATTTGGTGAAATTAATTCCAAACATAACATTGATAAAGTCGGATTTGACGCTCTTTCACTTTCATCACTCACATGGGAAAAGGACATGTTGCGAGATGATTTTACACAGTTTATTGTTGAAAAAGACAATGCACTCTATATTATGGAGATCAAACATTCTACGTTGCATATTTGTTCTTTGATTTTCTCTAATTTTAATGTTTATGCCATCAAAGGAAGCATTCAAACCAATGATATAATTGATGTCACAAATCCTCTTATGATGAGTTCCCCATTGATATATTCGTTTCATCAAATTCATGGTTTGCATCCTCATTTTTGTGACAGGATCTTAGGATGTCTTGAATATTCGTATATAAAAAATCTTCATAATAAAGATAAAGTTGTGCTTGCTTTGTTTTTACCAAAGTATCTTGGAAGTAGGCATGGCATATTTCTTTTAGATCCTCCATGTGAAGAAATTAATGAAAACTTAGAGAATTGTCAGGAGGATGGGGCACTTCATCCTTGGCTGATGGTTATGTCATTTCCCCATAATATTGACAAGTTTTCCAAACTTACTTACACTCGCCCATGCCATTATGACCCATATCACGACAAGATTGCCGAATGGCTGGAGGATTCATACAGCAAGAATGTTCAAGGGAATGGTAAGATCATGCTTACTTTGCTTTTAAATGATGATTATGAAGGGAAGTGTGATATATTTCTGTCATTTTTTGATATACTACCATTCTTGTTAGTAATATTTAATTTTGTTTCCATTGCAGGATTGGAGTTACTCCGATGGCTACATTGGAAGCATGACTTCACGTAGTATTCTGATTTGTTTAGTAGTTAGGGTAGGTTTAGGAGCAAGTTTTCTTTTAGTTTTATTCCTCATTGTTTCTCTTTGTAATAATGCAGTCATGAGCACAAGTGGGTGCACCAAGAGAACCATAACATGATTGTTTTCAGGGAAGTCCGCTTGATCATTTTATTTTTTCTTTTCATTGAACATTTCTTTTCAAAAAACGCAGTATCGTCATGAAAATATTAAATGGAGAGTAAAGAGATAAATAAATATGAACTGTAAATTAAACTTTGACCCAAGGTATCACGAGTAGGACTGCATTCACATCAATCAAGATTTTTCTATTTTCTTTCAGTCTCCCAAGAGATTTTTTGCATGATGTTTTCAGATCCATCTTTGTACATATTTTTTCTGTTTTGATTTATTTTTGTTTTCTAATTTTTGGTTCTTTTCATTTTGTTTGTTTTCACTGCTTTCTAGTTAAACCGTGCCTGTGTCACCTTTGAGATCAGGAAGGGGAACTAGAATGCCTCATATTAAAACAATAGTCAAGGTTTGTCAGAGAATCAATTGATGTAAGTTTACTGAAACATGGACCAACTGAAGAAGTTTCTCTATTTAGAATAGATTTCATGGCTTCACTTTGCAATTATGAGCAGACATGACTATCAATAAAATCTCTTTATGTTGTCCTTGCTTTTAGGAAAGAAAATCAAGGATGCCTTCCTATCCTCGAAAAATTAGTTTCATCAGTAAACTACTTTTAGATCATGATGAAGGTTATCAAGCAAAAATTAAAAGTCTAGAAAATAACAAGTCTTGTAAAAACTAGAATTTTCAGCGTCACCCTGCTCTTCTGAATGACTTTAAATCTATATCAGATTGTGAATAATTTCTCAAGAATTGTGGGAAGTGTTTGTAAACCCGTCGGGATACTGAACAGGTATGCTGGCAGCGGGTAAATGCATGCATGATGCCAAGACAACTTCGTCGAGGTACTAAATAGGCCCGCTGGCAGCGAAGCAATGTAGGGTTCAAGAAACATTCTCAGATATAAATTTGGATATTAGTCATAATCATCCTTCATGTTGAATTGAAATTTCTTGGACATGATAGAGGCGTCAGAGTGGGTTAATTGACATCCCTGTCGAGGCTATGGACACCTGCTAGAAACAATGGCCCTATCAGCAGTACTCGAGCCATTGACTTGAACATCGTGGCTCTCATTTTTTAAAAAAATTTCCCCAGATTTCATTTTAACAGAAAGATGTCTGAAATTGGACTATGTAATGATTGTCGGGATGCTTGATGTCCTTCAGCTGTTCTTTGATCTGCAATCATTCTAACAATCCTAACCTGAACTCGTCGGTGATACAGAGATAACTGCTTCTCCCAGCAAGTCGCCATTGTTGGCAGCCCCACAATATTTTCACTTCTTTAAGCAACGAATAATCAATTTTGTAGTTGCTGCCGCTTAAACATATGAACATTGCTACTTGAAAGATGAGTCTTGGGATATAAAAGGTTCTTATTTTTCCTAGTTTTCATTTTCATGCTTCGTTCATGACTAAAAGCATGAACGAAGCATTGAAACTTGCGAATTTATTGTATTTGATTTTAAGGCTTATTTCCCTAGGAGAATAAATGTTCATACAAACCTTTTAAGAATGATATTTTTCTTTAAGGCCTACCTCATGTTAATAAATTAGTTGTTTTAAAATTTCTCATTGTTATGAGGTTTACTCTACACCTTTAAATAATACACCAAGAATCGATTGATGTTAGACTATGATTTTGTTCCATGTATGATTCTTGGTAAATACTTCTATGGTCGTTATGTTATGATTTTCCAAACACCTTATAATGAGCAACTCCACTCTTTGCACAATGATGATACTTAAACATGGTTGGTCGTATTCTGTACTCTGCTGATAGTGGAAGTTTAAAAATGACATGAACATCATTTCAAGTTAAGTCTCGGGCTTGGTTTTGTACTCTCAGTGATTCATTACACAAAATGCATGATTTTTGTATGAAACCCCTCATGCCTTCATTTAATCGCGCTAGGGTAATAGTGGATTTTTTTCTTTCCCTGGTCTCTTCTGTTTTTGAAACCCTTCATGCTTATAGTGATCTCTTTCTTCTTTCGTTACTGTTGTTCTGTTGAACCCTTATGGCCCCTTTCATTTGAGTAGATCTGAACATCCCTGAAGTTTTACACATTTGTTATTACATAGTAGAGTTCAATCTCGTTTTTTTTTCCTTCCAAAGACACGATTTTGCGGGAGAGATTTTGAGCAAACCGTTATGAATTAGACCAAACCCTTTAAAACCCAGAACATAAATAGGCTCGTTTACCTTCATTGAGGGTCGTTTCCAAATAAAATCGATCATTTCAAAGATATGCCTCAACCCTTGGAGGTAAATTTCTCAGAATTCATGTTTCAGTTAAGATAAGCATTTTGTTTTATTTTATTTTGTTACAGACATTCCTACAGTGCTGGATGAACCTCTCATAGAGAAACATCCTTTTTCCTCAATTCGAAAGACAGACCCTTTGAAGGAAAACCCTCGTCATGAGGAAATACTCAACCATTTTTACCTGGGCAACAAGATGTTAGTTCTGAGATTTCGGAAATTTTTGTGCATGAATCAATTTGTCTGCCCTAATCTTAACAAAAAATCCCCAGTGGAAACCCTTCCAAACAGTCAACAATTCGACTATGTGGGTAACCTTCCACCATGCCTGAGAGGTAATAAGGATTTTCTAGGGATCAAACTCTGTAAAAAATCCATAGACAACAGTGGTAGAGTTCTGATGAACGACCATGGATATCCTCAAACAATTGTTTCATATCCACGGTGTGAGGTTTGTTTGTTTTGGATCGACAAATATTACACATATATACCTTTCCTTCAATTGCAGATCAAAACCTTCACCAATAAGATCGACTCATTAATGAGTGAAAATCACAGACTAAAGTTCAGTGTTCAAAGGCAAGGGAAGCACTTGAAAAGGACTGGAAAAGTAATAATAAAGAATGTTGAGTGTGTTACAGAAGTAGTTAACTCTGAGGTATGATGAGTCAAATTTAACATGTAGTTAAGAGGTAAAGATTTGTTTGTTTATCTTAGTTGTATTTTTATTTAGTTTTTCTATTAATATAGATTTAATTAGATTTATGTTGTTTAAAATAAAACTAGCTTCAACTGATTATGTAGCCAGTTTGTTCCCATTCGAATTTTTGGAAATTATTGGTTAGAATAATATCTAAACTCCTTTATTTTCTTTTTTTCCTTTTAGAATATCGTATAGTTGGTGGTGATATAATGATATGGACCATTTTTGAGTTTATTAGCCATTTCTTTGGCTCATCTTTTGTAAACATAAATAAGTTTTTTATAGTTTTGAGAGATACAGTGTGATATGGAGTGGTTGTATTACCCTCTATTTTGTAATTAGAAAATCATTTTGAGATTTAATCTTATCCCACAATATAAGATGTTTATCTTGGCTAAACTCTTTAAATACTAGATATTTGTGTAAGGAAGGCATCCTCACCTGGGGCATAAGATGGACATTTGATTTACAGACTTTAATGGAACAACAATACACAATATTTCAGATTTAGCTTCTTATGGTTGGTGTCTTCATTTAAGTTTTTTTTATCTTGATATGATAATAAGTTTTGATAGCTTTAGTCTTCATCATTTATTATGTTATTGGGATAATTCCTTTATAAATCTTGTCCATAACTATTGCTTCATATATTAATCGTGTGATCACCTATTCAGTTTTAATTACATGATTTCTCCTTTAATTTTCATTGAAAGATTAAATGCAAGCATGTTTGCGAACAAATTTCTCTTAATGCAATTACTTGCAATCATGAGATCACAATGAATATTGGTATCATTCTTTCTGTTATTTAAATTTAACTGCCAACATAATTGTTCTACATTTATTCAAAACAAACTTAAGGTTCCTTGCAGGTTTTTCTCCTGGACAAGGTGGTTAAATGTTTTATGATCGCACAGATGTTTGGATGTATATCATTAGTTTTTTAACAGGTTAATTCAATTTCATTTTTCTGCTATTTGTTTATCACTAAAATTCTAACGTAAAGTCTGTCTTTTGACTAGCTATATGTTTTTGTTTCATAACATTTTCTTCCATTAGTTTAAGACTTATAAAAGAAAAATCAAAAAATATTTTTATATTCTTTCTTTATCTACTTCTTAAGAGCAATCATTTTCACATTGATTTTAGTAAGTTTAGATTAAAACTTGCA
>JZKD02S0867522.1:45007-67856 GCA_000966675.3 Picea glauca
TGCCCCCCCCTGGGACCCCCCTAGGAAGCGCCCGGCGCAACGATAGAGATCTAGTTTGTACGGATCGTCAGACGCAGTTGTCGTATCTGACGCACCCACACACACACACATGCAAAGAATATAACACATACCCAACAATACCTGAGGTTATCCCACCTAGTGCTATTTCGTTGATCTCTGCTAAGAAATGCAGGAAGGTCATCTCTCAGATGGGGGAGTTTGTCTTCTTCATGATTCTCTCTCAGAATGAGAGAAAAATCACAGCCACATCCAGGGTCTTTCTGGCCGACCTCTCCACACAACAAAAACAAGTAGATAAGGTCGTGGAAGAATACTCAGATATCTTCTCCTCACCTACCAGCGTACCTCTACACTCCCTTCGATCTAACCCCCAGTGCACCACTACCCAATGGGATAATATATCGCCGCTCTCTATTAGAGAATGAGAGGATCAAGTGACAGATCCAAGAATTGCTCCACAAGGGGCACATCCATCCTAGCTCATCACCTTGTGGGAGCCCAATCGTGATGGTACAGAAGAAAGATGGAACCTCGTGACTTTGCATTGATTATCAGGCTCTGAATAAAATCACAGTCAGAAATGAATACCCAATTCCCTGAATCGACGACCTCCTTAATCAACTCATGGGGGCCAAATACTTCAGTAAGATTGATCTGAAGTCTGGCTACCACTAGGTCTCGATAGAACATACAGATGTATGGAAGACTGCATTCAAGTCAAAGGAAGGCATTTTTGAATGGTTGGTCATGCCCTTTGGTCTGACAAATTCTCCAACCACTTTCATGAGGATGATGGACGATATCATACAACCATTCACCAATACTTTGTAGTGGTGTATATAGATGACATTCTCATTTACAGCAAGATTTGGGCCGAACACTTGCAAAATATTCAGCAGGTTCTGCACACCCTGAGACAACACAAGCTATATGCCAACTTGGAAAAATGTTCCTTTGGCATGGACAGGGTCCATTACCTAGGCTACATCATTGATCAACAGGCATACATGTGGATTCATCCAAGATCCAAGTCATTCGTGACTCGCCAGCCCCAACCACACTCACTGAGCTTCGGAGCTTCTTGGGCCTGGTCAATTTCTACCATAGGTTTGTGTTGGGATTCTCCCATATTGCATGAGCCCTCAAACAAATAACCAGGGATGGTGTTAAGGAGAAATTTGCATGGGGATGGCCCCAACAACAAGCGTTCAATGATTTGAAGCAATGCTTGTGCTTAGCCCCAGTACTTTCACTACTAGATCTGCAGGAGCCCTTTGAGATTGAGACTGGTGCTTCAGACTATGCTATGGGTGTCATTCTCATGCAGCACGACTTCCCTGTGGCCTATCATAGTGCGACACTATAAGATGTTGTCCGTAAGAACCCTACGTACGACAAATAAATGTACTCCATTGTGCAAGCCTGACACCAGTGGAGACATTACATTCTTGGTAGGGAGACATTCATCCAAACTGATCATAATCCATTGCAGTTCATGCAGACACAAGGAAAATTGCAGAATGACCACCATCAAAAGTGGTCCACATACTTGCAACAATTCCACCTCAACATCAAGTATAAAACAGGAAGCACCAACCACGTCGTTGATTGCCTCAGAATACCACCAGTCGCGTCACTCACTACAATGTTATACTCCTGCGGCCATCAGACCTCTGGATTGCCCCAACTCTATGAGACAAACCTAGACTTCGCCACCACCTACCAAATGTTGGGTGCAAAGGCAATTGTCGATAATTTCCATCTTCAGGATGGGTTGTTGTGTCATCTGGGTCATATATGTATTCCATCAAGTGAGCAAGCGAAGATGATCTAGGAAGCCCACTACAATTGGGTGCCAGGACACTTCGACGTTGAAAAGATAGTGGTGATGCTACAAAAACATTCATGTTGGCTGAAACTTCAACAGGAGGTCAACAAGTATATCAAGTCTTGCATTGCCCGTGTTATTGCCAAACCAACCACTAAGAAATAGGGCATGTACACCCCTCTTCCTGCTCCTGACAGGCCATGGGAATCCATCTCAATGGACTACATGTCGGACCTCTCGTCCACCAAGTGGGGAAATGATTGCTTTTTTGTGGTTGTTGATCACTTTTCTAAGATGGCGATTCTAGTTTCTTGCAAGAAGAGCATCATAGCAGAAGCCACTGCCAAGCTCTTCTTTGAATGAGTCTGGGTACATTTTGGAATCCCACAAACCATTCTCTCAGATCAAGACATTCAATTTCTCAGCACATTTTGGTCGAGCCTTTGGTCACTTCTGGACACCAAGCTTACCAAATCCACGTCCTTCCACCCCCAGACAGATGGCCAGACCGAGGTCGTAAATCGAATGACCGTGCATATCCTGTGCATGTATAGTTCCAATCACCCTCACACATGGGATGAGAGTCTTCCCTATATCCATCATAGCTACAATCAAGCCCTACATAGCTCAACCGACCACAGCCCCTTTCAGGTGGGGTTGGGATTCCAACCATGGGGTCCCATAGATGTTGCACTACCCCTTGCGGTCACCTCGACGGACTCCTCTCCTACTCCAACTGAGGCTGACAAAGCCACCCGATTCATTGAGAGGATCCAACACATCCGCCAACAGGTTCAATATATCTTACAAAAGTCCAATGACAAGTACAAGAAGTTCCATGATCAACATCGGCTTCCACATAAGTTTCAGGTGGGTGACAAAGTTTGGTTGCACTTGCAGAAAGAACACCTTATAGGACCCCATCGGAAGCTTCACCCACTCTGTTATGGGTCGTACACCATCACCAAGTCTATGGGGGATAATTATTTTATGCTCAAAATTCCTCCTTTCCTTTGCCTTCACCCAGTGTTCAACGTGGACCTCCTTCAGCCTTATTTCCCACCATTATTGGACACCTTAGATGTAGTAGAACAGTTGGCACCAAAAGAGCTCAAACCTGACTGCATACAACAGGCATCCAGTGATCATATTGTGGACACACAGATCAAGGGAACTCGACAATAAAGGTTGCATCTTTATTGAGTCGTCAAAGCAGGGCAACTCTTGTACCAAGGCAAGTGGCTCACCCGAGGCCAAATTCGGTAGAAATTTCCTCATCTGATGGGGGAACTCAACGCAATCAAGACCATTGCTTCCTAAGGATGGAGGATTGATCCAAGTGGATATCGATGGCCACCCACCTTTTCCAGGTGTCTCAAAACAACTTTCTAGCAATTTTGATAATTTATTGTTTTTAGTAGTTTTTCGGGTCTTGAACTTCCGGAGCTGTTTTGAGGCCCTAAATGATGTTTTTTGGGGTATGTTGCACTTGAAAAGTTTCATCATGAAATTTTGTGCAATTTTTGTAGTCCTCGAATAGATCTTTCCAATGGGATATCATATGCCTAAAATGGAGATCGTATGCAAACGTTACGACCCCGGGAAGTTGATGTACTGACTTACCCAAACGGGGCCCACATGACTTTTGGTGCTTCATCTCCTAAGGTTAGGTTTTTGGTTGTTTAGGGTTTTTTGAAACTCCTGTTTATTGTAAAAAGGCCTTGAGAGCCTCATTGTAATCATATTCTTGAGAATGAATGTAGCCTTCACATCTCTTCTCAAAGATAAGTCGCCACCATTCCAACAAGCTTGTTTTCCACTGCATTTTACAGTTTCAACTTATTTTCTTATTAAATAGAAAACCAGTTTTATTGTATCTTTGTTATTCTATGTTAAGCATCTAGTAATAATCTGTAGTCATTCCGTTCTCCTCATAAAATCTAGATCAGTGTTGTTGGGGTTGACCAGTCATGGATGACTTGGATCTTGGTTGGATCCACTTGTACGCCATGCTGATCAATGATGTAGCCCAGATAATGGAACCAATCCATGCCGAAGGAGCATTTTTCCAAGTTGGCGTATAGCTTGTGCTGCCATAGGGTGTTCAAAACCTGCTGAATATGCTGCAAGTGTTCGACCCAAGTCTTATTGTAAATTAGAATGTCATCCAAATACACCACTACAAAAGTATTGGTGAATGGTCACAGGATATCGTCCATCATCTTCATGAAAGTGATTGGGGATTTTTTCAAACCAAAGGGCATGACCAACCATTCAAAAAGGCCTTCCTTTGACTTGAAGGTGGTCTTCCATACATCTGTCTATTCTATCAGGACCTGGTGGTAGCCAGACTTCAGATCAATATTACTGAAGTATTTGGCCCCCATGAGTTGATCAAGGAGGTCATCGAGTCGGGGAATCGGGTACTGGTTTCTAACTGTGATTTTACTCAGAGTCTAGTAATCAATACAAAGTCGCTAGGTTCCATATTTCTTCTGTACTAGCATGATTGGGCTCCCACAACGTGATCAACTGGGTTGGATGTTCCCCTTATGGAGAAGTTCTTGGATCTATCACTTGATCTCCTCATTCTATAACAAAGAGCGACGATAGACTGGCCCATTGGGAAGCAGTGCATCGAGGGTCAGATCGATGGGTTTCTTGACCTGGCAGTGCAGAGGTACCCCTGTAGGTGAGGAGAAGATATTTGAGTATTCCTCCATGACCTTATCTACTTGCTTCTGCTGTGTGGAGAGGTCGGCTGCAGAGACCCTAGATGTGGTTGTGATCTTTCGCTTATTCTGTGAGCGAATCATGAAGAAGAAAAAATTCCCCATCTGAGAGATGACCTTCGTACATTGCTTAGCATAGATCAAGAAAATAGCACTAGGTGGGACTGCCTCGGGTATCCTGTACAATTTCATGTTCAAAGTAATAATAACACTGCGAGGCCTAGACTCATATACAACATGATGTTTCCATAAATAAGGTTGGCCCAAAAGAACATCACAAACTTCGAGAGGAGAAACATCAAACAATACCTCGTCTTTGAAGGGCTTGATGTCGTACGACAACCGACACTGTTGGTTGATGCGAAGATCGTTTCCTTGGCGGAGCCATCCAATGGTGTAGGGTTGTGGGTGCGGTGTTGTTGGTAGGGCTAGCCTCTTGAAAACCTCTAATGAGATGAGGTTCTTATGGCTACCACTATCAATGATGAAGTGCAGCGGGGTGCCTTTTACCCACATCTGCGAATGGAAAAGGCGCTCTCCTGCTTCTAGCTCATCTTGTTCACTAGGTTGGAGCTTGGTGGTAGCAATGGTGGCAATGGGTTCTGTTTCAATGATATGTATTCCCCTTTCTGGTTCTAGTTCAGAGTCAGAATCCGCATCTGATTCAGAGGCTTTCATTTCAGCCACCTATGACTGTTTTAAGCGGCAGTCGACAGTGTTGTGCCAAGGGATCTTATGGAAGTCACACCACTTCCCAGTATCTTTGTTTGTCTTTCTGGTGTCCTTCTTTGCTTGCGGCTTGGACTGATTGTCTTGATACTATCCATCTTTACTCTGTCCTTTGTTCTATGGGTTGGGGCCTCCCTTTCCTATCTTTTTTTGTGAGGGGTTCCTAGGCCCAAATTGCCACGTCTTTTGTTTGAGCTTCTACTCGATTTTGACGGCATATTAGTAGGTCGCGCCCAAGGATGAGATGTCCAAAAATTCCATTTCATTATGGATGTATCTATGTAGAGCACCACGATACTTCAGCACCAGATGTCACTCTGAATCTTTGATACCCAACTTGGTGCACAAGGTATGGAAGATATTTGTGAAATCTGGCACTGCTTGGTCTCTTTCTTGCCGCAGTGTGGTCCATTTGGTATACAGGTCGTCATAACTTCTGACAGGGTAGTATTGTTCCTTAATAGAATCCCTGAAGGATTCCTAGGTGGCTATGACTGAAAATAATGAGGTTTCCTCTGTTTCCTTTTACTCACAGAAAGTTTCCCACCAATCTTTGACATGGGGAACGACTTTGAGGAGCGCAAAAGTAATCTTTTCTCTATTTGAAAAGTTATGGACATAAAAATACCCTTCTAGTAGATTCAACCACTTATCTATAACATCTGTGTCTATATGACCTTCAAATATAGGAATATAGAAGTTTATTTTTACCTTGAAGGGGGTGGCGCCTTCGTTCGAAGAAGATGCATCACCTGTTGATAGGCGTCGAAGGATTTGCATGAAACTATCCATCATCTCGTTCTTCTATTGCATGAGGGCTTCCTCAATCAAAAGTTTGAAAGGATATCTTGTCCCGTCATCTTTATTTTCTTCTTCCATGAGAGGTCGCTTGGGCATGCGAGAGCTTCTTTCCTCAAGAGAAACAAGCTCGAGACCCAACTCTTTGTACTCCGACCTCGTTGGGGACATGCATTAAGACGACAAGGAGCATACTGATCTGATACCACTGATCTACATTTTATGAGAAGAATGAAATGAATACAGATTATTAATAGGTGTTTCACATAAAATAACAGAGATACAGTAAAATTGGTTTTCTATTCAATAACAAAATAAGTTGAAACTGTAAAATGCAGCGGAAACAAGCTTGCTGGAATGGTGGTGGCTTATCTCTGAGAAGAGATGTGACGACTGCACGCATTAGCAAGAAGAAGATTACAAGAAGGCTCTAAAGGACTTCTTACAATAAAAAAAAATAACAAAAACCCTATACATCCAAAAACCTAACCCTAGGAGATGAAGCACCAAAAGTCATGTGGGCCCCGTTTGGGAAAGTTAGTACATCAACTTCCCGGGGTCGTAACTTTTGCATACGATCTTCGTTTTAGGCGTGTGATAGCCCGTTGGAAAGGTATCATCAAGGAGATTAATTTTTGCGGCTCAATAATGCATTTGGATATCATTGAGGAGCTTGATACTGAAAAACCTTCATTTAGTCCCTCAAAATGGCCCCGGAAGTTAAAACTGCTAAAAATAGTAAATTGCCAAAATTGTTAGAAAATTGTTTTGAGCCAGCTGGAAAAGGTGGGTGGCCACCGATACCCATATGGATAAATGAAGGGATCCACAAAATAAATCACATCATTCCATGTTTCATATGCCACATCAACAACTATACTAGATCAAAGAAAAGGGTGAAAGTGCAGTGGTAATAGATTTTGGTGATCCGATGGGCCAATTTCTCAATAGACAAAACTCAACAGACAAGGTTACATAACTGGATCAGGAAAAATATTGAGTGCATAGTGTTAAATTTTTAGGGGCTCGATGTCCCGATGGGATGATCGGTTGATCTCCCCATGGACAAAAATCTATGTATGGACAAGGTTCCATACCAAAATGAGGAAATTGATTGAAGATGTAGGATTGGAAGGTTAGTGGGTCAGTGGGTCAATCACACTATGGTGATGCCATGTCAAAACCATGACAACAGCCATGCAAAATCCACAAAAGAAACCACGACAGTTCCATGTGCTTGTGCAAATTCAACATGGTTTCTGAATAGGGCGGGAGGATATAATGATTTCAATAGTCATGTATCAGTGCTACATCATCTAGTACACATGGAAGGGGCCCACATGGTTCCAAGATCCCGATATGCTTAGAAGAAATCAATGGATGAGATCAAAACATGGAAATATCAAACAACTACTGAGTATTGAGTATTATGTTGTATGTTCCAAGACCCGGTGGTCCCAATATGATAAGATGAAATCAACGGACAAGATCAAAACATGGAAAGATCAGACGACCATTAAGCATTAAGGTTGTGTTGCTTATTATTTTGGTCAGTAGAGAATAGATCAAATGTCTCAATTTGATTCAAGGGACGATCCAAAAGTAGTTGTGCATAAATTTTTATAGAGAGGAACCTACGAGAAGATTGCACATCAAACCAAGGGGGGTTTGAGATTGGTTTCAGAGTGTTGTAGCCCATTTTTTAGGAAGATTCAAAGAGATATGGAGCTGACCCCATGGACATATTTTTTGTATGTGGAATAATCCATGGAAGCATGGGGTGTATAAATAACATTCCATGAATTTGTTTTTCATAGAAATGAGAAAGTAGTGCATGTGAAAGGAAGATAATCTCTCAGGATTGGAGATTTTTCGAATGGCAGAAAATGTAAGAGAGAATAGTGTGATTGTCTAAGAGTGGCTGAGAGGTGCAAGGTTAAAGGAACTTCTAAAATCATGTAGATTGTGAACTGATCAAAATTGATGTGATGACAAATATAGAGCAACATATTTGTATAGGTGAAGGAAGGAAAGAGATATTTTGGAGTTGTTGATAGTTTGAGGAGATTGGTGTCTCCTAAAGGTTGGTGCCTATAGGAATTGATGAATTGGATCCCAACTAAGGGGATTGGTGTCTCCTACAGGTTGGTTCCTATAAACATTATCATTGATTTGGTTATCAACTAAGGGGATTGGTGTCTCCTGCAGGTGGGATCCTACAAATATAGCAGTTATAGGTTGGTGCCTATAGGGAGAGATGAGTTGGTGCTCAGCCAAAGAGATTGGTGTCTCATGTAGGTTGGTTTCTGCAAACATTGTTGTTGAGTTTGTGCTCAAGAGAAGAGATCTATGTCTCATGTAGGTTGGTGCTTACAAGCATTGTAACAATAGGTTGGTACCTACATGATCCTATAAAAGAATTTTTTTGTGGTTTTCTCCCATTTGGGCTTCGACGTTAAATTTTTGTGTAGTATGGGTTACATGGTTGTATATTTATCATTAGCTTCTACAGTTGGTAAAACAATATATTGATAAATATTGTAAGGAAATATTATAAGAAAAGAAAATTAGTCTTATACTGATTCACCCCCACCCCCCTCTTAGTATAAGTAAGTGTGCTAACAAAAACATGTTGCTTTATCCATGCATCTAACAACATATATAAAAACGTGAATGTATATAGTAAGCACACAAAAAATAACCAACATTCAAATAAAACATTTACACAGTGAAATAATCATAAAAAAACACAACAAAATCTTATTTGTTTATAACTATAATCCAATTGGATACATACGAACGATGAACCTCCCATCCATAGGTTATGTTGTTCTAAATCTCAACAACATGCCACCCCTAAGATGATACTATGAGTCCACAAGGATATCTGACCCTCTAGTTATCCACTCTCCACACAGTAACCCCAAGCCCAATTTCTACTCTTACATCAATTCCAATCCACCAACTCTCTCTTCCCCAAAACCTACACAACCCAAATAATGTACTTCCTTCACTATTCACATTCCTTTAATTTGTACCATTAATTTATTAGAGCTTCTAGTGCATTTGATTGGACAAGAATATCTCATCTAGGTACTTCAGAAACTCTTAGTTGCTTCAAGAGTGCTCACAATAGCCTTCACAAGGCTCTTGACCATTTCCTCAATAAGAAACGAACTATAGGATTACAACCTATTTTACAGGCACACAGGGCACATTTCTAGCATAAAAAATAGACAAAGAATGGCTTCATTCAAGCACAACATGGATGGTTCTCTTTCTAGCACTCAACTCTTCTTTTGATGCCCAAAATTTGCATGTAGAATTATCTCTATTTCTATACAAAATTCCTTCTCCTCTCTTACTTGCTTGACTCTCACTCTTCCCAAAGATGATTGTACTTCATCCCATGATCTCCAATAACTATGGGATGTGACCACCCGCACCCACTGTCTTACATGAGTTTAATCATTGGCCTTGGGAACAATCAACAACAAAATAAAAGGATTACACAATGATAATAATTTCAGGAATGTGGGTTGGATTAATACCCATAAATAAAATTCCAATTGGACCCCTCTCTCTTTTGGAATCATAGCCCCCCATAATTTTCATCCATCTCATATTGCAACCATCAATTATTACTTTTATTGATTATTTCAATGTTCATAATATACAATTTGTCCTTGGTCCATATTAATCAATATGGGCTCTTTTCCCCAAACATTTTGGCTCACCAGCCTAATTCACATTTACACAATTACTAAAACTAGGAATGTTACATTCCCCTCCCCTTATTTTTGCAATGTCCTAAGTGCACAACACCACCAGGTGTACATCCATTTTACAATTTCATCTCTCAGGCCATTAATCAACATATAGGCTCTCTATCCCAATATCACACAGGAATTCCAAACTAAAATATAAATACATAGGCACTCTAGCCCAAAACCCATAAATACATAGGATCTTCGGCCCCAAAACATAGATACATAAACCATTGACATTCTACTACAACTATCCCTATTTCCTCCAGCTTTCTTCAACCAACCTAACCAACCCAAGGAATGTACCTCCTTCACTTCTCCTAGTCCATCAAGTTGTACCATTGTTTTATCATGGATGACCCAAGGAATTACTACAACAAAACAAGAAATTAGCACGTAAAATAACTCCATAATTTAGTGTATTTCAGTTCATGAATTGGACACCTTTTCTGATGCAAAAATGGGTGTAAACAAGACTATTTATAATTGCGTCGAAATTAGCGTCGGGAATAGCACCAGGTTTAGCATCAGGAATAACGTCGGAATTAGCGCCAAGTGGTGCTTCCAGTTTTTCTTCTGATATTCCTTCCAATTTTTCTTCCAGATTGGATTCTGTTTTTGGCTTCCAGTTTTACGTCCAGATTTTCTTCTGATACGGCTTCCAATTTTGCTTCCAGTTTGGATTCTAGTTTGGCTTCTAGTTTTTTGTCTAGTTTTGATTCTATTTTTTCTTCCCGTTTGGCTTCTAGTTTTGCTTCCCATTTTCTTCTATTTTTTCTTCTATTTTGACTTCTAGTTTTTCTTCTGGTGTGGCTTCCAATTTGGCTTCCATTGTTGCTTCCTTTTTTTCTTCCAAAAATGTTATAACCCTAAATTTCACCACACATGCTTACCTGGCATCAGGCCAACTCATATCCCTTATTTGCAAAAAATATGCTGAACAACTCTTTGAAAATCCTCTTATGTAGAGGCCCACGTGACCTAACCCATTACTGCACGTGTGTACACGCTGGCTGACCCAAAACAACCCACGTGGACCGAAAAAAGCATGAAAAAAGGAAAGTTGCTGACAGAACAAAAAGATATGGGTGATTTAATTGAAACTCCCAGCCATGCATGGTTGAGGGTTCGTCCAAATACCTATCTCCTTCTATCCTATAAAAGAAGGGGTAGGGGTACCATTTGGAGGAGGAAGAATATAGAAAAGAAACTCTGCCCATTTACGTATTCCATTGTCCCAACCCTTTAGCCTTTCCTAATTCCAAAGGAGATTTAAAGCAAAGTAGTTGAAGGACAGAAGAAGAGGAGCTCAGGATTAGGTTCAAGGAGCGGTGGCCGGTCTTAGCTTTTGTAAAGTTGATTCATTTTAAGTAATAAAGAGAATTCTTTTCCCATCCCAATTCATGAATGTTTTATGGTTTGATTAGTTTATGTTTGATTTCTAACCCGTGAGTATATAAGTAGTATGCATGCATAGTTGTTGCTCGTCTTGAATGCATGTCATCTTTGGAAGGAGTATTGTGAACAAGTAACCAAGCACAATGGAGGATCGACATCAAACGTCGATAACAAGGTAGGTGGATCTTTCCATGCATTTACTAAGAAAAGGGGATTTAAATCTAGGGATGAAGGTAGAAAGTAATTTCTATTTGATCATATCTACATGCAAAGTCTAAACTCTATTTGTTAGTCTGTAGGGTGTTTTTCCCCAACAACAGAATTGGCGAACATACTGGGGAGATAACTCTTTAGGGTTCCTGGAATTTTATTTAGTTTTTGGGCAGTTTAAAGACTATTTTTTATTACCTGTCTTTTCTTTTCATTTCTGTAAAATCTGAGCTAGTAGGGAGTTTGGTTTTCCATACCAGATTTCCCTGACTTTTGCTTGATAGTGTTTTTTGGGACCCACATAGGTACATGCGGACTACACAAGGCCTACACGCATGTACCCATGCCCTATCCTCTTACATCCCGCATGTGAACGCTAGTTGTAGAGGTAGTAGTAGCATGTAGGAGTTCAGAGAACCTTAGAGGCAATCCTCCTCTTCCCTGTCAGAATCACATATTCTCAGGGGGTTTTCTGGAATTTTGTCTCAGTCTTGTTTGCTAATAGTCCTATCTCATATTTTTTTTTCTTTATTATTTCTTCCCTTTCATTATTTGTTTTTCTATTAGAAAGAGTATCCAAGACTTCAATGGATCCTGGTTATCAATACCAGAGATCTTTTCTTGGTTTGGTCTGTCTGTATTCATTTTTTCTTAGATTTTAGATATACACGTGGCCTGTACAAGGTCAGACCGCGTGTACATGCCTTTTGTTGTTGTTCAGCGCGCGTTCGCACGTGTTCTGTTTGAGTTACAGTCGCTTGCTTGTACAAGCTACTTTTTTTTAAAGGTGAGGTAGTCATCCTCTCTTTTGATAGGAAGTATTCCTCTTAGGTGTTTGAATCTCTGTTTGAACAATCAGTAGCTTAGGATTATTTTTACCCTTAGCTTGTTTTTTCTCATTTAAAACATTGTCAGAAATATAAAAAAAAATTAATTTTACGGTTTTTAGACAAGCGTGAGAGCCATTGTTTTTACAATTTCTATTGTGTGATTTTTTAATCTGATTCTTTGCGATCTGCGTTTTAAGCCAGAATTGTTTTTATTGGTTTTTTGCTTGTCAGTATTTTCCCTTTCTTACTTTATTAGAAATTAAATAAATAAATAAATCTCTTTTCATTTTCTTCTTTGGTTGAAGAGTGTGTTTCTACATCATTAGCTAGGGAAAAGTATTTTATTTCATAAGTTTTTGGAGTTCACTTAGATCATAAGTAGCTCGTAGTTGAGTGGAATTCCTTTGAGTTTGTTGTCCAAAATCTTAGAAAAGTTTAAAAATTCTTTATTTTGAAAAGTTGTTGAAATTTTGCATTCAGTAAAAGTTTTGTTTCCAGCTTTTTTATTCATTTTTTGCTTTTGTCTTTTACACACCATCAGTTTCACCCTCATACCCCTTGACGTAAGACAAAGCCATAAAAGTAACGCTAAATTTAAAATCTACTAGACTTTTATGTTTGTAGGGTTCACAAACTAGTTCAGGACTAGGGCCTTGAATTAGGATTGGAGAGGAAACTCTTCAAGGCCATTTTAAATCAAACATTGCAGTCTAAGATAGGGAGTGTCTAAGTCCAGTTTATTGGAAGTTATCCGGGACCCCCTCTAACACAGGGGATAAACACAAGGTCGCGTGCGGAAAGGTAGCAGAGATAACCCCTCCAAATCCGGACCAATCGTAGTGGAGAACACATATAGAGGGCTTGTTTTGGGATTCTGTCATTTGCATTTTCCACGGGGCTTCATGGGTCTCGAATTCGCTCGAGATCCTCAGTTGTCTTCTGGACCATTTTCTCTTGATACCCTTGACAGGTTTTGGGCTCGATACCCTACTCATTGTGGTCTACCCAACTTTCGACTGTACTACCCGACTTTCGACTGTACCCGCCTGGTGACTGTTTGTGTGTTGGCAACCTAGTTGTCAATCTTTGTTAGGGACATAAACAGGTGACTGCGGGGGTATACCATGGTACCTAAGATAGACATCGGGCCATGCTTTTCACTTGAGGGTGCTTCCATGTTCGAGTTTCACTTGCACCGGTAAGTTTCTCTAGTGTTGGTTGTTGTAACTGTTCTTCCAATTAATTTAGTGTTTGTTTGTCTTATATTCTAGGGACTTTTTTCTTAGTGTGTGTTACTTTTGAGAATTTAGAATACCTTAGAGTGTCTTGGATCTTCTCACACAGTGGAGGATCCCGAGCTCCACTAGTCACGAAGGCTTCTTGGCCTACCGCTGGTTACACTGGAGCCACCCCCGCCACCAATAAGGCGGCAGCTAGACCAACAAGGGTCTTTTGAAGCGACCGGGTTACAAACCATTGTGCCCGAACAACCCCCAGAGGAATCGACCATTTTGAACCTTGAAGCAACCGCTCTTGTCTCGGTTGAAACCTCAACCACTGATCTCTTGGCACCTTTTATTGTACCAATTCAATTTCACCAGACAGTGCCTCACATAGAAATGGAAACAAATGTTGTTACTTCTTCTGGGAATTCTTCAATTCCCACCATGGTTGTCACCATAGGAGAGTCATCTCCTAACCTACCGTCGTCGGTCCGAGACACCATGGTCTCAACCGCAACTACTTCGCATAGTGGTCTGAACCCGTCTTTGGTGGTGGCCACAATCCCTCTTACACCTAGTGTGACAGGCCCTCCGTTCTCATACGGTATGCCTAGTTCGGGTACAAGTCCTGTACTGTCCTACTCCACTTTACAGACTTTGGGTCTGGGGGCAAGGAGCTCTAGCACTCCTCTGCAAGGTCACTTGGGGGGCACTCATGTCCCTTTTAACGCTTTTCCTTATGAAGGAGGTCATATCTCTCCTTCGTCCCCTTCACTTGGTCGTTCGCATCGGCAACCCGCCGGGAAACCTACACACAATAGTTTATTTGGAGTGGGGAGTCAGGACCACCTTCGCATAGTATGGCGGTAGGTTCGACATCATTTTCTTAGAATAGAACATTTGGTAACAACACCTTCTCGTCAGATTCTTTCCTGGCTGGGGGCAACCCCATTTTTGGACAATCTACTCCTGGGCAGGGTACTATTCCTGCATGGGGGGCAAACTTACCAAGACCTTGGAATTCACGACAAGGATCTATTCCCTCCTCCAAAATGTCGATCTAGGGTAATTCTTTCCATAATCAATGGAACCCCAGACAAACTACTATGCCTATCCTTATGGGACCGACATGGAGTAATCCTTCCCAAAGTCCTTCAAATATAATGCATGCCCAATAATCCATGTCCTATTTGGGAAATCAGCCGATGATGTCTCCACAAATGAAAAATCCTTATGCTGGCCAAGGCCATGGTTTCTACCAGAATCTGGGCCAACATCCAAACTTTTCCTAGTAACCTAGTGCTAGTCAAACTCCAAGACCCTTTTTCCCAGGTTATCAGCAGCAACCCAAACTACCTTTCCTGGAAACTTTACACTTGCTAGATTTGACAAGGTTGTTGAATGACCCTATTTGTCATGATCCACGTTGTCCTCCTGTGCCGACAAAGTTGCCTTCGAACATTCCAAAGTTCTAAGCCAAGCCTAATGAATATCCAGGCGATCATGTGACTACCTTCCATCTTTGGTGTTCATCTAACTCATTGAAGGATGAATCTGTACAGTTGTGATTGTTTCAACGTACTCTCATTGGGAGTGCCGCGAAATGGTACATTGAGCTCGATCACTCAAGATACTCTTCTTTTGGCGAATTGGCAATGGATTTCATTAACCATTTCCAGTTACCTATGAGATACGACGCTGGCACATAGTTGCTTGCTAATTTTGAACAGATGACAGCAAACCATATCTCTGATCACATCTAAGAATGGAGATGTCGGAAGAGTTTAATAAAAGTACCAGTCCTACCAGAATTCCTTCTTGAGTGGTTCCTTAACTCTTTGGTCTCATAGTTATCCAAAGATGTCACTACATCCGGTGTTTTCTATGAAGAAGACGCCATCAGGAGGGCTCAACAGTTTGAGCTCATCTATTCTCAGTCTGGTTTATTATACAACATCTTGCCAGATGTGCCATGGTCAATACTGGATAAAACTAGAGAGAGAGATGGACCGCATGCCGATGGTATCGTCGGTTCAGCACAAACCAAGTCCACTAAGCAATTGAGAAATCAGTTGCAACAGTTATCCATACAAGACACAACGGCCAGCCAAACTACTGCTTTGGCTGCTCCCCCTACCCAAACGTCGGAGGTACACACAGTGCAGTCGACTAACCCAAAGGCCCCCCAGAAGCTTGAAGGGAAGAAAAAACAACGAAATAAGGGTAAGGGGGATAAAAAACCCAACGATAATGCTAGCTGGGACAACACTGAAAAACGGAAGGCGAGGTATCCTTGCAACTTGTGCGTGGAAGACCACCCGACCCATCTATGTCCTCGACTTACAGAGGCCCAAAAATTTGTCACGTAGCAATAGAAAGTGGTGTTGACGAACCCATTTCAGCATGGGTAAAATCTAACTCAACCCTCTGCAAGTACAGAAGGGGGAAGCGAAGAAAACTGCTCGCCTCCAGACAATCCCTCATCCGCGAATGTATATATGGTTAGGGGTGATGCTTTCATATCAACTAGATCACACAATTATAGTAAACCAAGCACTTCTGAGAAAGGAAAAGAAGCTGACCTCCCATCTCTTCCTCTATAGATTGAGAAAACATTGGGAGAAAAAATGACACACATTCCAAAAGGTGCATTTAAAAAGGCTTCTCATAACCCAAACGCAAGGGTGGCCCAAAACTACTCTGTGGTGGAGGATTTATCACAAACCCCTTGTGCGATGTCTTCTTTGGAGGTCCTCGAAAGTTGCCCTTCTCAGAGGAAAGCTTTGTTAACTGCTTTGGGCTCTACTGAGACTTGTAATCTGAGTACCATCATGTTAGATACAACTGACTTAAAACCTCGTCTACCTTACCACATAGCGTTTCAGATAGTAGTGGCTTACCCCACGAAAACTTTTACACGGAATATCTTCCACACAGTGGTCGACGAGGGTGCCTTGACATGCATTATGTCATTGGCATGTTGGAAGGCCATTGGCCAGCCCATTTTGTCTCCATCACCTACTCTCCTTACTACTTTCGATGGTCGTTCGATCTGACCACATGGCATTGTTCCTTCTTTCCCCGTGCAGTTAGGAGGGAAGACCGTGTGTGTCGAAGTATAGGTAGTCGATTCTCCCCTTGACTGTAACCTCTTGTTAGGATGGAGTTGGACTTATGCTATGCAAGTTGTGGTTGCTACAGTTTTTTGGGTCTTTTTCTTTCCACACGAGGGTCGGATAGTGACCATTGATCAATTGTCTTTCTCTAGACCTGACCCAGCCTTGGGGGCATCCATGGTCCCGATGGTTGATAATACTCAACCAGGTGTCGTCAACATAGGAGTTGGTTTATTCCCATCTTTGATGGGTACCTTCGATTACCCACCTCTGCAGGGCGATATCAAATTTATATCTAGCCACCATAACGTTGAGATTTTTCAAGTTTCGTCGTTCCGCATGACTTACTTCGATGATCCATGGATTATTCCTTCCCCATCAGCCACGATGGATGAGACAGGGAACCCCGACATGTCCATGCCCTTGTCTGTCGCTAAAGTAGCGTACTCTTTAGTCCAACAAGCTTCAGCTAACACTGATCCAACTCCTGCACAAGAGTTAGATCCGCTTCTAGAGCCTATTTGGGCTCAGGGTTCTCTAGCTAACATCGATTCGTTAGACTTAGTCTTGCCTTCTGATGAAGCAGTAATCGAAGCAATGACTAGTTTGGACAAACCTTGGGAATATCTTCATCACAGATCATATTTTCTCCCAGAGTTAAGCCGAATCGAAGTAGGAGAATTCACCATGACCATGACAGGAGATCAGTTGTGTGCTATAAATCTCTTAGCTACACATGAAATTTATGCTGAGGGAAATATGGAAACTATCGCTGATACTATACCAATCAACATCTCTCGAAACCCTGACGTCGTGGAAAATGTCTTCTTCAGAGCAGATTTCTCCCCCGAAGAGATTCAAATATACACGGATCTTTTCAAAGAATTCCGCAACGTTTTTGTCTGGTCTTATGAGGAAATGCCAGGTATCGATCCAAAAATAGTTGAACATGAAATCACAACGTATCCTGATGCCAAGCCTGTTCAACAAAAACTTCGTCCAGTTAATCCCAAGAAAGCAGCAACCATCAAGATTGAGGTTGAGAAATTGCTAAAGGCAAGTTTTATCTATCCTATCCATTTGACTCAATGGGTGTCGAATCCTGTGTCGGTTAATAAAAAACAAGGAACGATTCGTGTATGTACCGATTTCCATGATTTGAACAAGGCATGTCCCAAAGATAATTTTCCAACACCGTTCATCGACCAGATCATTGATGAATGTGTTGGTTGTGAATCCTTTTCTTTCATGGATGGTTTTTCTAGATATAATCAAATCCAAATCAAACCCAAAGACCAACACAAAACGACATTCATTTTTCCATGGGGTACATTCTCATATCGTAAGATGCCTTTTGGCCTTAAAAACGCGGGCGCCACCTTCCAATGGGCCATGTCTTTTGCTTTTCATGATCTCAAGCATATAGTCGAGGCCTATCTAGATGATTTAGAATCACGATCTCGCAAGAGAACGGATCATCCTACACACCTTAGACTAATCTTCAAACGTTGTTTTCACTTTAGGATTCGCTTGAATCCAAACAAGTGCAACTTCTATGTAATGTCAGGATGTTTACTAGGTTTCATTGTGTCAACAACAGGGATCATGGTCGATCCTCTCAAGGTGGAGGCAATAATCCAGTTCCCCCCCCCCCCACGCACAATCCTACAACTTTAGAGTCTACAAGGAAAGGTAAACTTCTTACGAAGCTTCATTGCCAACTATGCTGAAATCACCAAGGGTTTTATGCATTTACAGAAGAAAGGCATTCCCTCACAACTGTACCTCTGCTATGGCCACCTAAATATAACAAAGATTTCTTATTATATATGGCTTCCGCATAGTCAACCATTGGCATTGTTTTAGTTCAGGAAGATGATTTGTTCTCACAATACGTGATCTATTACCCAAGCCAAGGCCTCGTAGGATCGGAACTCAATTATTCCCATATAGAAAAACTTGCGTTGGCAGCAGTTCATGTTGTTCAATGGTTCCGTCATTATGTTATATTTCGCAAGACCACCGTCATTGCTATCGTGAATCCATTCCAGTACATGTTGACACGATGGGTTATAGGCAGAAAAATCAGTAGATGGATGGTCATCCTCTAGGAATTTGACTTAGACTTTGTTTCTGCAAAGTCCAAAAAGTCATTGGTCTTCGCAGAGCTTATTTCAAAACTTTCGGTTGAGTCAAGTGACGTTGTGTCTGAGGAATCGCCTATCCAGGGAGATATGCTTTTGATCACATCTTCAGATCCATGGTACAGAGATATACTTATCTATCTCCAGAATTTGAAGTTCCCCACCTCTGCTTCTCATGATGAGCGTCGACGTATATGCCATCAGGCTAAGAATTATCTCATACTCAATGATGCGTTGTATCAGAGAGGTGTAGACTGTGTCTTATGTCTATGTCTCACACATGAGGAGGTAGTCATCATGATCAATGATTTCCATACCGGAGCTTGTGGTAGTCATTTGTCTGGGTTGGCGACAACCCAAAATATTCTACGAGCAGGTTACTTATGGCCGACACTTATCAAAGATTGTGTCGAATCGGTCAAGAAGTGTCATCCGTGCCAAGTCTTTTCTTGGAAGATGAGGGCACATCCCGCTCCTATGTTTCCTGTCATCACAGTTGGTCCCTTCACCAAGTGGGGGATTGATTACACTACTTACAACCCCCCATCAGTAAGGGGGCACCACTATATCATCATAGTTGTCGACTACTTCACTAAGTGGGTCGAGGCTATGCCAACATTTAAAGATGATGGAGAGATTTCAACTCTCTTTTTATTCAATCAGATCATAGCAAGGTTCAGAGTCTTGAGAGATATTGTCACTGACCATGGCAGTCACTTTCAGAACCAAATGATGACCGAATTAACATCAAATCTTGGGTTATGGCAAGAGCATTCATCACCTTACTACCCCCAATCCAATGGGTAGGTAGAGGCTGTAAACAAAACTCTTAATACTATTCTACAGTGAACTATCAACTCAGCCAAGTCAAATTGTCATTTGATGTTATACTCGACATTGTGGGCTTACCGAACATCTGTTAAGACTGCAACTGGTTTCTCACCTTTTCAACTCGTTTATGGGTTGGAGGCAGTCTTTCCCATCGAATGTCAAATCCCATCTCTAAAATTGGCAGTACAATTATTACCAGACACTTCTCCACTTGAAGAACGGTTAGTACACCTTGAGAAACATCGTGATGTGGCCCTAGCCAACAAGGCTCACAAACACAAGGTCAAGTGTCAGTATGATAGGTCCATTCGTCCTCAGATTTTCTCTGAAGGTGACCTTGTCCTAGTCTATGACCAAGATAAGGACCCCCTGGGGGCAGGAAAATTCAAACCCATGTGGTTCGGATCCTTCATCATAAAAGAGGTATTAAGCAAGGGCGCTTATCTTCTAGTTGATTTTGAAGGGAATTCTTTGGAGGAGCCTAGAAATGGGCTCTACTTCAAGAAGTATTACTCATAGGCAGGTCATTGTGGGTAACTTTTTGTAACATATGTATAGTCTTTGTACTATTACTTTTTAGATTCTTTTAAGTGTTACAGACGTGACATTGATGTTATCTTTCGTCAATATGGTAGATGTCAAGTGATTCTGAGGTGTTCGTTGGGTATGCAGACGGTGCTAGTTGGCACACTCGGAGGCTTGCCTCCACAGCTTGGGTAATATTTACACCTCAAGGCCAGTTTTTATCTTCCGGAGGTATATGCTTAGGTGACACCAAAAATAATGTCATTGAGTATAGTGTAGTTATTAAGTTACTTCATGACGCCTTGTCATTGGGTATCTCTCATCTCCGGGTCTATCTTGATGCTCAACTAGTTGTGTCACAGCTAAACAGAGTATACCGGGTTCATGATCCAAATTTACACCAACGATTCCTTAGGGTACGTCTCTTAGAATGAAACTTTGATTATATTACATATTTTCATGTTCCTAGGAGATTAAACCAAATTACAGATACTCTAGCTAATCAAATTTTAGATTGGCATCTTGCACACATATGAAAGAACATTGACATAAGCATGTAAATACATTTTTTCACACGTGATCCATAAGACACAAAAGATCAAAAATATATATATAACATCATAAAACAACCAGAGTACATAGATGGATGCAAGCGCCTCAAAAATGGGACTAATAATGAGTCACAGAGATTATGCCCTCAAAACATAAGTACAACTAGTGCTCGTGACACATAAAAATTCTAAATAGGTTCAGGGCCTATGGGCCCTGTTACAATAGTCCACAGCCTGGGCTAAACGCCTAAACAATTGAACCCACGTCCGAGGTGCCCCCACTACATGAGGCTTCATAGATGGCGGCAGGTCCTCTATCTCTGCCATCGGGACTGTGCGAGTGAGTGCAGTGAAGTTATGCTCAACTCGTCTAAGGACCCTCTCAGCCTCCTCGGCTGGGAGGTTCCTTGCTACTGCTGCTCCCCCGGTAGCGATAGCTACAGCTTCTGGACGAGGATGATGCATGTTCCTTGAATAATCAGCAGGTCGCACGGGTCGCACATTTGCATGCAACAAACGTATACTTGTCAAATACTATGGCATACAAAAAAATGATATATATAACAAAAATGACATAAAAAAAAAATTACATATGAAAACAAAAAAAAACTACAAAGGTGGAGACTTACCTATCTCCACTCGCTCCTCACCAGAAGGCACGGGTATCTCGGGATCTCTAGAAAAATCTATCCCTGCATATGGGTAATCCTCGATCATAGGGATCTGCCATGATATCCATGCAAAGAAGTCATCATCAAAGGACTCATTGGTCCTTTCACCACCCTGTCGCGACAGTAATACTGCCCATCTGCACACTGTAGGAAATGAGGCCTGGTGTCCTCGTACTACTTCCTGAGGGCTAAAGATCAGAACTCTCTCAAAGAAAAATGAACACAAAATCATCCCGAACCCGAAATTCCTTTGTGTCCGTTGTCGACAATCTATCAATTTCCTTTTCATGCACTCGAACAGTGTGGTACTCCAGTCAAAAATCTTTGCATTCAAGCACTGGATAGCACAGTTCATCTGTGCATGAGACGCCTGATGCAAGGCTGCTGAGCCGGTAATCTGCCCAATCAGTAATAATATTGCCTATAGCGATAGGTTAGTGATCTTACTGATAGGTACCTAGGAGCCTACACGATCAGTCCCAGCCTCATAGTGCTCGGCTATCAGTTCTGATATCTTACTAGGTCCCGCAGGAAATGTCCTGAAGTTGACTTGTTCCCCTCTCCTTGAGAGGCCAGTACAAAAATAGATATCCTCGGTGGTGGGGACTAGTGATTTCCCCTCTAGCATAAAGGCCTCTACATCAGGGTGCCATTAGTCAATCAAGGAATTTAGTAGCCTTGGTTGTTCGCACATAAATGGACAAAGAAAGAACTTCAGTAAACCGCATTGCATCAACACGACCATGACATTCGGATCTCCCGCAACCAACTCACTGATTGCTTCATTCTCACTTTCCCTCCACTGGACATACATCTTGCCAACACAACAAGGTTCAGGAGGGTCAGTACTTTCCCTTTAATTCTTTTTTTCTACAAAGGGGTCGTCCACGCGAGTTGTATAGGCGACAATCGCGTGTACACGTGGGAAGCCTTTACCCTGCCCGAGTGTACATGTGGCCTGTTTAGAGATAGCCTGCGTGTACCTAGGGATGACCTTTTTAAGGTCGACACACACCCAAAAAATAAACTTAAAGACAAAATTGAAGAATTGAATAGCTAGATAAGGGATTTTGTTCTTACTTGGTCCAAGCGGAAGTTAGTTTCATCCACTATAGCTCCCAGAATCACTGGTTTTAGCAAAGGGGGTCTTTTGGCTCTAGAGTCAATTTCCAAATCAACAATGGTGATAATGAGATGCCAACTTCTATTTATAGACTTTTTGGCCTCTTTTTGTCACTTTTTTGGCCTCCCTTATTAGTTTCTTTATACCAAAAATCATTCCGAGTGATTTAGGAGTGATATGGGAGGGATTTGATCAGGTATTGGGACACTTTTTTTGAGTTTTGAGAAAATTTTGACAGTCCATAAATTTTTTTCCAAGAATCAACTTGAGCATATAGGTTAGGTTATTACCCCAACTTTTGCGTCTCGTTGTCTTTTTCCTCTGCTATAGGATCGATCCCATCAGGTTGTGA
>JZKD02S0867522.1:67906-80382 GCA_000966675.3 Picea glauca
AACATGGATGCCCTAGGTAGGTCCTGGTTGCATTATGGTGTCCATGTCGTTTCTAAAACACTGTAGGCCCAGGAGTCCGTATAGTCTTTCCTGAATATGATTTTGAGCCTCATTTGCATGATTCTTCTTCGCTCTTTTTTTCACCCTCAGGACTCCCAAAAATAACGGGTCTCCTTTTAAGCCCTTTTCAGACCCTCTAAACATGAAAAGATTGCAGAGCGATCTTGTGGCATTTCACGCTCGTTAAACTAAAATTTGAAGTCACATCTGTCTGGCGGTAGTTTACCCCTTTTTTGGTCTGGACGGTCAACTGTACGAACAAAGGTATACTCTATCGAACTTTTGTTGTTTAGAAGAGTACTCTCAGGTATAATTTTATCCCTTTTTCTAGACTGAGGGACTAAACTTATGAAAAAGAAACCCCCATAGAGTCCATAGCTAAGCTCTTTACAGGCTCCCTAAAATTGAAAAGATCGTCGAGTGACCTTATTCTTTCACACTAGTTAAATTGGTCCAGAAGAATATTCCTGACGGAGTCCATAGTTAAGTTTTTTTCAGACTCCTTAAAAGTGAAAAAATAGTCGAGTGATCTTGTCCTTGTCACACTGGTTAAAATGGTTTTGAATCGACGTCTAATCGGTGCTAGTTTATCCCTTTTTCGAACTGACTAGACTATCTTCGAAAAAGGTGTTAGCGTCAAAAGTCACTCCTGGATTGCTTGCAGAAGTAGAACCCGACACCCATTAGTTTAATTTCACGATTTGTTTTTAATAGGTGATCAGATGGAGATAATGGCTCGAGGAGGTATCATTCTAATTCAGGGACTGGATCTGGTACGTAAAGAACAAAGGAGGTCTAGAATCCCAACTTCAGCCAGTGGGTTAATCAAGGGTGAAAAGGTGGAAGACTTGATAAGTAGGGTGAACAAACGGCTTTGGGCAATAGGCTTACAGCAGTTTGTAGAAGAAAGACTCTGAATGCAAGATCCTCTTGGTTCAGGGTCTCAATAATCTGAAAGGGGACTTGACTGGATCCTCCAATTCCGAGTCACTCAGCACTGGGAAAATCACAAAAACTGATTAGAGACGGCGCAACTATTACAGTGATCCATTACAACATCATCTTATAATAGCTACAACTCGATTGGATCCTCCAATTTCGAGCTGCTCTAACACAGTGTAAACAAAGACATGAAAGAAACTGGCATTCATAAGGCAAGAAGTCTCAAAAGTCCATACATAACCAGAGTATCAGTGCTTCATTAAAGATTTACAACTGGGAGCTCTGCTCAACCATCGATCCCCCACAAAAAATGGAAAAAATGCCTACATATACTTGGAACTAACCCCTGCCCTCAAGGCGCGATCATATCGCGAATTCAATGCTTAACGTTGAGGAGCTTCTCTATCAGGATGGGCTGTCAGTCTGCCTCAATCAAATCTTCCCTCTGCTCCCCTGTCATGCGCCTCTTTAATTCGGCATGGCTCATGCCAGGGGGTAGCTGATCCCTTTGAATATTGAACTGGCGTGTGCAGGTTTCTCTGGTGAGTTGGAGACTCGGCATGGCTTTCATGAAGAGAACTGGTACAAGGGACCCTCCTGGGTCAATTTCACCCACCCTCCTTCTCCTTTTCTTACGAGTCGAAGCGACTCTTTGGATCCCCGGGTGAAATCCCTGATGAAAATCCAACCTAGTCCACAGGTCTCTTCTCCTTTCCTTACGATCTCCTGAACTTCACCGAGACCTTTTCCCAACTCTGTATCGGGTTTCGAGGTTTCGCATTCCCCGCTGTCAAGAGTTCTTGACCCTTTGAACTCCCGATCACTGATTCTCTGATTGCCGATGCGCCTTCCGTGCTAGCCCTCCGATCAGGCCCTGGTCCAAGTGACCACTACCATATGCCCTCGACCACACTCTCCATCGGGGTTTCGTGGTTTGCAATGTCAACGAGCACGCATCCTCTGGACTCGCGATTCTCCGGAACCTGATAGCTCATGGTCGTTGACATGTCAATGGTCCATTCCCCGTCGCGAAAGCCTACCACCTGACTTCCACTTGCGGTCCCACACGCTAACCGACAATTGCCGAGATATCGCTTCTCGTGATCTCACAACTCTAGACAAAAATCTTTGTAGCTCCAACTCATGAACCTTCGAGTTCACGATATGCCGATGCTACTTGGCACTGTCTCCCTACAAGGATTGAACTTCCGACACCTGTCCCCCACTACGGTCCTTAAATCCATCGAGAAAATTGTGTATCGGGATATCGCGATTCTCGATGTCATGTGCACCGGACTTTTAGTTCCCCGATCCCCAACCCTGCGGGATCTCTCGCCATGTGTCCCTGTTGACGGACGGTTTTGATCCAGTCGGGAAATCATGGATCGCGATTCCTACATGCAAGAGTTTTCTAGTCTTCGAAAACTCCGATTCTCCTCCTCTGCACACTAGGGGTTAACCCCGACGCAACTTCTTGAGATCTAACGTCTGACGGGATTCCGTTGATCTCCTCTGTAAGATTCTGACTGTCGATCTGCTTTGAGGATGGTTCTCGACTGCTGAAGACAAAAATTTGCCCGCTCGTTTGCTTGACTTGCTACTACAAAATGGGATTCTCTCGTGATATGCTCAGGTGCTTCCCGTGCAAACTGCAGACCTGGGTACGCCTAATCCCGAGACAAGAAATATCGCTAACATTAGGCTCCATGGGGGATAGAGTCATCCTTGCGATGTTCTAAGAACTCATTCTTCAGCTTTAGTGCCTTGCTGTTGGGCTATGGAGTCATTTATTAAGCCGAAAACATACAAAAAGAAAATAATCAAAGAAGTAAAAGACAATATTTACAAACAGAGGAGCCGTCTAGGGTTCAAACAAAACATTTCTTTAGGAAATGCCCATTCACTGGGCTGCTGAAAACTTCTTCCCCTTCCAAACCTCGCAACCTGTACATGTTATTTGAGAAAGTCTCAAAGATTTTGAAAGGCCCGATCCACAGGGCTTCAAATTTGTTGTGTTTTCCCTTATCTTTCTTAGGAGCATCCCATTTCAGCACCAGGTCTCCTATCTAGAACCACTCCTTCTTGGCCTTCTTATCGAAGGCCTGCTTGATCCTTTGTTGATGGTCCTGAATCCTATCCACTGTCTACTCCCTAGCCTGTTGGACCTCTACTAGCTGATGAATCCTTTTGATCATGTCATTGCACTCTTCTTGATAATCTTAGAAGAATTTCACTACGGGAATGGCTAGCTGAGAAGGGAAGATGGATTCGGCTCCATATACTAACTAGAAAGGGGAGAGACCTATAGATCTCTTTACAGTCACCCGATCAGCCCATAGGGAGAATTTCAACTTTGAATTCCAAGCCCTTTTATTGTCTTCCAACAACCTTTTAATGATCCTTATCATGCTTTTGTTGGAGGATTCCACTAGACCGTTTCCCTGTGGATAATATGGGGTGGAGTGAATCAATTTGATCCCGAACTGTTCACAGAATTTGGCTAGTGGTTCAGACCCGAAAGCAGCTGCATTATCAGTGACAATCTTATTTGGGAAGCCGAACCTTGTGATGAGGTCCTCCAGGAATCCAATGATTACCTTGTGGGAAGCACTCTTGGTGGGAATAGCTTCAATCCACTTGGTAAAGAAATCTGTAGCAGTCAGGATCCACCTGTGCTACCCACTGGTGGCAGGGTGAATTTCTCCAATGAAATCTAAGCCCCACTGCTGGAAAGGCCCTGAAACCACCACTGGATTTAACAGCAGAGACCTGAGCTGCTTCTTTCTTGCAAATTTTTGACATTTGATGCAAGATCTGATCCTTTTGCAGACATCAATGAACACGGTAGGCCAGTAGTACCCAGCCCTGAGGATTTTGTGGGTTGTGGCTCTCCAGAAATGGTGCCCTCCACACAGGCCACTGTGAAATTCAGCCATGGCCGTCTCAGCCTCTGGTGGACTCATGCATTTTAAAAGCACCCCCAAGGGGTCTTTTCAATATAACACTTGATCGATCAGGTAATATATGACTGCTTTGATCTTGAGAGCTCCTGCTTTTCTTCTTTGCAGACCATCTGGAGGCCACAGCTCCTACAGAAAGTATATTAAATCCTTATACCAAGGACATCGAGCCAATGGGGGCTCCCTTTGATGGTCTATGTCAGGCAGTCGATCCTGTTGAATATCTGAGCATTCGTTGATGAAAATTATCCCCAAAGCTTGGCAGTTTGCTTCAGCCAGCAGCTTGGCTAAACCTTGACCTTTGATCAACTTGGTGGGTCTTATTTCCAGGTCGAATTCCAAAATTTTGGCTATCCATTTACTTCTCCTCCCATCTATGTCAGGCTGAATAAGAATGTCTTTAACAGCAGCCGAGGGGACATAAGCGATGATCTTTGACTGCAGGATGTAGGTTCTAAAATCTTTGAGTGATTTTACTAGAGCATAAGCCTGCTTCTCCATAGGGTCATACCTGACTTCGGCATCCAACAATGCTCGGCTGAAATAAGAAATAGGCTTCTCTAGCCCACTGTCATTTGTTTGTAATAGAACAGCAGCCATTGTGTCAGGTGAGGCAAAGGAGAAAATAAGGAAATCCTTTGAATAGTCAGGACTGATAAGCACAGGGGCTTCAATCAGGGCCTTTTTTAATTGTTCAAAGGAATGTCGTGATTGAGGGGTCTATCTTACTTCATTCTCTTTCTTCAACATGGTTGTTATAAGCCTTACCTCCTCAACAAAGTTAGGCACAAACCTCCTCAGAAAATTAATTTTACTGAGGAAAGACTGGACCTGCTTCTTGGACCTCGAGATTGATAAGGCTTGTATCACCTCAACTCTGCTGGGGTCAATTCTGACTCCTTCTGCTGACACTATGTGGCCTAGCAACTTTCCCTCCTACATGGCGAACAAAGATTTCTTGGGGTTTAACGAAATGCCAAACTTTCTGCATTTTAGGAAAATCTTCCTGAGATGGCGACAATGTTCCTTATCAGATTTTGAAAACACTGTGATGTCATCCAGATAAACGACCACAAATTTATCTTTTTCCCCGATGAAAGCTATATCCATGGCACGCTGGAATGTTTCCCCTGCATTCATTAATCCAAACGACATATTGGCATACATGAACGTGCCCCATGGAGTGGTGAACGTTGTCTTTTCCCTGTCCTAAGGAAGAACGGAGACTTGATTGTAGCCAGAGAATCCATCTATCATGGACATCCTGGAAGCTCTTGTTACCCTCTACAGTATATGTTCCATCTTTGGCAAAGGGTAGTTATCCTTTTGTGAACTCCTTCTCAGGTTTCTGAAGTCTACACAGAGTCGGATCTCTCCATTCTTTTTCCTTACTGGCACCAAGTTGGCCACCCACTCTAAATATCTCATTGGTACAATGACCTGAGCTTGAAGTAGCTTCTTCACTTCCCTCTCCATGATAGGCAGCAGCATGGGATTGATCTGTCTCAGCTTCTGTCTGAATGGAATTGCCTCCTCCTTTAATGGAATTTTATGCTCGATGAAAGAGGTGTCATAGGTTTTGAGGTCTTCGTAGGTCCAGGAAAACACATCAACAAATTCCCTCAAAAGTCCAATGTATTCGGACCTCTGCCCCTCTGTCAGGCTTCTTGACAATTTGACATACTTGGGCTCACTCTTGGTTCCAATGTTGCACTGAATAGTACCAGCGTCCTCCTCTGAGACTTTTCCTTTTAACGATACATCATTTCCATCAAAAAGTCTTTCCAAAGGAACCAGTCCTCTGGGAATGTGGTTGCTGGGCAGCTGTACAATGTCACGCCCTGCAATCTTATTCAGAAAATTACCCCCATCGAGCTCTTCCTCTGAGACGACGTCTTGTTCAATGTGCATTTCTGAAAATTCCTCGACAGTCTCCAAGAACCTCTTGACCTCGAGATCATCCTCGAATACCTTCCAATGTTTGATGTTGTCAGGTATGGAGGACCTGTATTTTACCTCTACATCATATCTGAATTTGGGCGGCAAGGGTACTTTGAAATTGCTAGCCAATGTAGCCAAGGAATCTGCCATTGTGTTCTCCTCTCTTGGGATGAATGAAATGTTAAATGCTCAGAAGAAGTTGTCAACTAGGTCCCACACCTCATTTCTGTAGCTTCTGAGCCAAGGATGCTTAGCCTGATAAGAAATCCTGATTTGCTGAACTACCAACTCGGCATCTCAGAACACTGCTACCTCCTATATTCCCATTTCCCTCGCAGCTCTTAATCCCAGAACAAGAGCCTCATACTCTGCCACATTGTTGGTAGCTTCAAATTCTAATTTGTATGATAGAGAAATGGTTTTCTGAGCAAGTGATACAAAAACCACCCCATCTCCAGTGCCTTCCCTGGAAGAGTCTCCATCAAAGAATAGTTTCCAGATGGGGGTGATGGAGGGAGGAAGTTTGGGGGAACTGGTGGGCATCTTTCTGAGTTTAAGAGGAGGTTTGGGTGCATTGGTGAGTTGTACTAAACTGGAGCCTAAGTCAGTGTCCAAGGCAAAGATGGGATGGTTGGTAGGGTTGGCTTCATCACTGATTATATAGGCCAATTGAGCTTCCCTGTATAGTCTCCTATGATCTCCTCCAAACACTGGGATAGTAGCATATGTGAGGTCCATCTGCAAGGTTCCTCCCATTCTTTTTATCCAAGATCTTGATAATAGCATACCGAATTTGGGGGGGACATCAGCTACTACAATATCCATGACCACACTCTTCATGGGCAGTTGAAACAAGGTCACAACCAGGTCTTTAATAACTCCAAGACACTGAACTCTCCTGGAATCAAAGGAATAGAGGTCATGATAGGCTTGGGTGACTTCTAGTCCTAACTCTTCCATGATAGTTTTGGGCATGAGGTTGTGAGAATCCCCTGAATCCATCAAGAAATTGTGCAACACTTTATCATGTATGTTCAAGGATGTGTAGAAGGGAGGGGATGAATCATCTCTATCTTCTACCATGGGACCTAGGACAACTGCTGGCTTTTCATCTTGGAGGTTTATGGAGTTTGTGGGAAGGCATGAGGCTTCAGACTGTAAAAGTTCAGAGAAGCATTTTTTAAATTCTCCATGTTTAATCAGCTCAGTGAGGGGCACAGGGATTCTGATCTTTTGGATCTCATGCTCGAAGTTAAAAGAAGATGTAGGCTTTGGAATTTATTTTATTTCAGGAACATGATTGTGGACAATGGTAGAGAGGGGTTGAGCCTTCTTACCTCTGTGGCCATATGCTACTTCATTAGTATGTTTCTCTGTTCTAGTGGACTACTCAGGAACATCAGGTGCTATTGTCTTTTTGTCAGACCTCAGGTTATACCTGCCTCGACCGTCGCTAGCCTTGTCTCCCTTTCTCAGCTCATTTAGCTGACTGTCCATGAGAGATTCCTCATATGCAGATTGAGTGAGATGAGGAAAAGGAGGAGTATCTCCGAAACAATGGATTTCAGGATCGATCTCATCTATCTCTTCTTCTCCCCCCTCAGTCACTAAATTGTTTTGGAAAGGGGCCTGAATTTTCTGGTCTTCTCTGTCTCTTCCCTTCTCTCTTTGCACATTCAGGGGGGGAATTATTTGGCCCCCTAAAACCTCCTTTATTTTCGGCGTTCTGAGGGCCTTTGTATGCTTGCCTCCCTTCCACTCTCATTCTTTCCATCTCTGCTGATAGAGACTTCACCATCCTGGTCAACTCGTCTACTTGAGGGTGGGACACCGATGGGTCAAAAGTCGAGGCTTCCGACCTTCCCTTTCTCCTGTCTGCCTTGGCCTTGTTTCTCAGTCTATCAGCTGCTAGTACATTAGATTCCACCTCTATAACCATGTCCTGCATTTGAGCCAAGGAGGTGGCTCTTCTTTCTCTCAATAACAGGCAGAAATCGGGGCCAAATGCACTAGCATAAGAAATTTTGGCCGAGGATTCTGAAGGTTTTATCTCGACAGGTATTTTATTATACATATTATTGAATATTTTGGAGAAGTCAGAAACAGATTCTCCATCCATATTCTTCAAATACCCAAACTCTGTCATGTAATACATGAAATCCTTCCTATCTCCCCACTGCCTTAGAAAAGCACTATCTAGAGCTTCAATCCCAGCAATATATCCTAGAGCCAATCCTCTAAACCACTTCCTCACCTCGCCATCCAGACTCTGGACGAAAACTCTCATCCAGACATCTTCATTTTCAATATTGAGGTTGTCTGCATAACTGTAGAAAGTAGCCAGGTGCTCTTCCGCAATTATGTCTCCTTCCCCAGTAAACTTGGGCATGTACTTCAAGTAATCTCCAGCAGGGAAAGGGCTCATAGGATGGGGTAGGACTAAGGGAGCATATCTGGCAGCAACTATGGCGTCCATTCTATTCAAAGGGGGGTTAGCACTAGCCATAGGGATATTAGGTGGAGGAGAATTTGGAGGAGAAGGATTTCGCAAAGGGGTTATTGAGAATGAGTCTCGAATTGGAGTGGGAAACAAGAGGTGATTTAAGGAGAAGTCTATCGAGCTCAAGTCAGTGGGTGCTCTTCTTTGCACAGGAGTGGTTAAGCTAGGCGTAGGGAAATATTCTGAGGTCCTAGGTCTACGCCAGGGTACAGCTTCAGGGGAGAGGGGAGTGACAAAGTCTTGTCCCTCTGGTCCCAGAAAAGGAGAGGAAAACTCAACAGGAACACTCCCAAAATTTAGGAAATGGGAAACTGCAGAGACAGGCCTGTCAAATAACTGAGGAGGAGAAAAAGGAGCTCCAACAGAAGGATATGGTGGATTACCTGGTTCGGTGATGGACGCTTCTTCTTCAGAGGCCTTGCCCTTTCTGAGCACTTCCTTTGGATCTGTCTCAGGCGTAGATAGAGGCAGTTGTGGATAAGACTGCGTATGCCTACCTTTGAAATCCATAATTAACAGAGCAGGTTCTCCCCAGCGGAGTCGTCACAATGAAGTCGCCAGGTGCAAGTTAGCAATCTTGAAAGGCTCTGATAATATGATGCACCTTCAGATTCAAAGGCTCAATGTCATTCTACCCAGGGAAAATCTTCAATTCCGTCCCCAGCAACCGTGCCAGAAATGTTAGCATCAGAAGTCACTCCTGGATTGCTTGCAGGAGCAAAGCCCGACACCCATCAGTTTAATGTCACGATTTGTTTTTAATAGGTGATCAGATGGAGATAATGGCTCGAGGAGGTATCATTCTAATTCAGGGACTGGATCTAGTACGTAAAGAACAAAGGAGGTCTGGAATCCCAACTTCATCCAGTGGGTTAATCAAGGGTGAAAAGGTGGAAGACTTGATAAGTAGGGTGAACAAACGGCTTTGGGCAACAGGCTTACAGCAGTTTGCAGAAGAAAGACTCTGAATGCAAGATCCTCTTGGTTCAGGGTCTCAAGAAACTGAAAGGGGACTTGACTGGATCCTCCAATTCCAAGTCACTCGGCGTTGGGAAAATCACAAGAACTGATTAGAGACGGTGCAACTATTATAGTGATCCATTACAACATCATCTTATAATAGCTACATCTCGATTGGATCCTCCAATTCCGAGCTACTCTAACACAGTGTAAACAAAGACATGAAAGAAACTGGCATTCATAAGGAAAGAAGTCTCAAAAGTCCATACATAACCAGAGTATCAGTGCTTCATTAAAGATTTACAACCGAGATCTCTACTCAACCATCGATCCCCCACAAAAAATGGCAAAAATGCCTACATATACTTGGAACTAACCCTGGCCCTCAAGGCACGATCATATCGCGAATTCAATGCTTAATGTTGAGGAGCTTCTCTATTAGGACAGGCTATCAGTCTGCCTCAATCAAATATTCCCTCTGCTCCCCTGTCATGCACCTCTTTAACTCGGCATGGCTCGCGCTAGGGGGTAGTTGAGCCCTTTGAATATTGAATTGGCGTGTGCAGGTTTCTCTGGTGAGTTGGAGACTCGGCATGGCTTTCCTGAAGAGAACCGGTACAAGGGACCCTCCTGGGTCAATTTCAGCCGGGACCTCCATACTCTGCAATAAATGGGTGACACGAGGCTTCACCCACCCTCCTTCTCCTTTTCTTATGAGCCGAAGTGGCTCTTTGGATCCCCGGGTGAAATCCCTGATGAAAACCCGACCTAGTCCACAAGTCTCTTCTCCTTTCTTTACGATCTCCTGAACTTCACCGAGACCTTTTCCCGACTCTGTATCGGGTTTCAGGGTTTCGTGTTCCCCGCTATCAAGAGTTCTTGACTCTTTGAACTCCTGATCACCGATTCTCCAATTGCCGATGCGCCTTCCGTGCTAGCCCTCCGACCAGGCCCTGGTCTAAGTGACCACTACCATATGCCCTCGACCACACTCTCCATCAGGGTTTCACGGTTTGCGATGTCAATGAGCACGCATCCTCCGAACTCGCGATTCCCTGGAACCCGATAGCTCATGGTCGTTGACATTTCAATGGTCTGTTCCCCATCACGAAAGCCTGCCACCTGTCTTCCACTTGCGGTCCCACATGCTAACTGGCGGTTGCCGAGATATCGCTTCTCGCGATCTCGCAACTCTAGACGCAAATCTTTGCATCTCCAACTCACGAACCTCCAAGTTCGCGATATGTCGATGCCACTTGGCACTGTCTCCCTACAAGGATTCACCTTCCGTCACCTGTCCCCCACTACGGTCCTTAACTCCGTCGGGAAAATTGCGTATCGGGATATCGCGATTCCCGATGTCATGTGCATGGGACTTTTAGTTCCCCGATCCCCGACCCTGCGGGATCTCTCGCAATGTGTCCCTGCTGACAGATAGTTCTAATCCAGTCAAGAAATCGTTGATCGCGATTCCTACATGCAAGAGTTTTCTTGTCTTCAAAAACTCTGATTCTCCTCCTCTGCACACTAGGGGTTAACCCTGGCGCAACTTCTCGAGATCTAACAGCTGACGGGATTCCGTCGATCTCCTCTGTAATATTATGACCGTCGATCTGCTTTTAGGATGGTTCTCGACTGCTGAAGACAAAACTTTGCCCGCTCGCTTGCTTGACTTGCTACTACAAAATGGGATTCTCTCGTGATATGCTCAGGTGCTTCCCGTGCAAACTGCAGACCTGGGTACGCCTAATCCCGAGACAAAAAATATCGCTAACAAAAAGTACCCCAATGGAGTCTCCTTTTATGTTTTTTTCAGACTCTCTAAATATGAAAAACCACCGAGCTTACCTTCTTTGGGCTCATTAAACTTACATCGAAGGATGTTACCATTGTGTGTTTTATCAACCACATTTGCATACCTTATCCACCAGCCTTGTGACAGTTTGCTTCTGCGTCTTAACACTAGAACATCAGTCTTTTCCTTGTGCCTTGAGCTTGTATGTTTGCAATACTCATTCCTCCATTGTAACGTAATATTCCTTTATTTTTTTTCCAAAATTATCGAAAAGAACAAAAAAAATCAAATATACCCCAAAAAGAGGAAGGGAAAAGTATTTTCTTTATTGGCATCATAATGAGTCACCCTTGGATAAAGCACATCTGTCCGTTTGTTCATCAGACTATGGGATGTAGTATGACCTTAGGAATATTTTCTCGCTATATAGAGTTGTGTCCTCCACCGTTTGGCTATTCTTCCAAACATATGGAGAGTTTGTGTTGCCTCCTGCTTCGTATACTTATGATTAACATATATGATTCCTGAGTCTCATCACTTGTCATGTTGTTGTCCAAGGGAAGTTTGTCACTAAGCCTGAGTCGGCCTCTTTGCAATATGTCTCTTGCCCGCATACCCGGCCATCCTAAACTTCCAATCAAGTCCTTGTTCAAAATCACTAAAGCCTTCAGTCTGATCATCAAGATTATCAAGTCCATGACCGACGAGCCGTCGAAGACCTCTGGGTATTGCAGACGTACATTCATATTACACTCCTACCTGAGTTTTGGAAGATTTTGAAGTTGTTGCTCGAGCTCTGAAGATCTCATCTCCAGCTATCAGGATGAATCAGCTTCTGGAAGATGGATACTCTATATGTATATCTTTCTGATTTTGAGATGTAGCTCTGTTGTGTATTGTTCGTGGCTACTCTTTATAGTTATTTGAAATGGATCTACAGTGTATTTGATTGGTAGCCATGGTTCTATTTTTATCTCGAGCATGGGTATGCCTGCCTCGGTGAGACATTTGTTATTTTGCAGATGACACCTCCCGGTTCCTAGCAGATGTACACTCATATTACACTCCTACCCGAGTTTTGGAAGATTTTGAAGTTGTTGCTCGAGCTCTGAAGATCTCATCTCCAGCTATCAGGCTGAATCAGCTTCTGGAAGATGGATACTCTATATGTATATCTTTCTGATTTTGAGATGTAGCTCTGCTGTGTATTGTTCGTGGCTACTCTTTATAGTTATTTGACATGGATCTACAGTGTGTTTGATTGGTATCCATGGTTCTATTTTTATCCTGAGCATGGGTATGCCTACCTCGGTGAGAC
>JZKD02S0867522.1:114775-127481 GCA_000966675.3 Picea glauca
GGTAAGTTGGTGCATCAACTTCCCGGGGTCGTAACTTTTGCATACGATCTCCGTTTTAGGCGTATGATAGCTCGTTGGAAAGGTATCATCGAGGAGATTCATTTTGGGGGCTCAAGCATGCCTTAGGCTATCATTGAGAACCTATATCTTGAAAAACCTTCATTTGGTCCCTCAAAATGGCCCCGTAAGTTAAAACCTGTTAAAAATAGTAAATTGCCAAAATTGCCAGAAAGCCGTTTTGAGCCATTTGGAAAAGGTGGGTGGCCACCGATATCCACCTGGATCAATTGCCCATTTTAAATATACAGTCAAAACTTTAATGGAAGGTGCACTCCAATCTTGACAAGCTATATGGGGTGGGATTCCTCTTGATATTCAAAGGATATAGCCTCACTTTCCTCATAATTTGTAGGTTGTGTGTAAAGAGTCTTTGAGGAAGATCAAGCTCAAATGTATTGGGGTAAGATTCAGTCCTCCTCTCTTACTACATACCACACTTACAAAAGATATGGATGAGGAGAAGGAGAAGGAAGATTGGCAATAAATACAGAAGAATTCAAGGCACCATGGTGGACGTTCCATTACTTATTATTTGTGGAAGAAATATCAAATCCTTGTTGTTAGATCTACCATTTGTTGTCCATGAAAAAGAATAAAATCATATTTTTCAATTTTGTTAAGAAATTGGGCGAGTCGACAAACTGATGGAGAGATCCTTGTGGTGGACATCTAGACATGCTAAGATGAGTTCACTTGAGAGACTCTCACATTGTTAAAGGTTATACCATTACCTAAGCTATGAGTCAGAGTGATTTCCTGAGGGATTAGATACCCCTCACTATGAAAGACATTTCCAATATGGTATGGGTGTACACATACCAAAACTCCAATAGGATGGCTAACATGCATGTGATGAGGCTAGTTGAGTAGCCATAGGATGGTCATCCTGATTGGAGTGATGTTATAACACACAAATGATGATATGGTGGTCCTTTGGATGGATTGATGTTATAAAATCATCGAGTAGGATGGCTAACGTGCATTTTATAATCCCAGTTAAGTAGCCATAGGATGTTCATCCTATATTTGAGTGATGTTATAACACCCATATGATGATATGGTGGTCCTATGAATGGAGTGATGTTATGAAACCATGGTCCTCTTAACTGGAGTTGATGATAGGTGGTCCTCTTGGATTGGAGTGATGTTATAACACCTAGATGGTGATATGGTAGTCCTCTGGATGGAGTGATGTTATAACACTATGGTCCTCCTTACTAGAGTTGACAATAGGTGGTCCTCCTAGATTGGAGTGGTGTTATAACACCTAGATAATGATATGGTGATCCTCTAGATGGAGTGATGTTATAACACCATGGTCCTCTAGAGTGGAGTTGATGATAGGTATTCTTGTATATTGGTGTGATGTTATAACACCTAGATAACTATATGGTTGTACTCTTGGATTGGAGTGATGTTATAACACCATAGATGATGATAAGGTGGTCCTCCTAGATTGGAGTGATGCTATAACACCTAGACAATGATAAGGTGGTCCTCCTGGATTAGAGTGATTGTATAACACCTAAGTAATTATGGGATGATTCTCCTTGTGGAGTGGACGTGATGCATTGAAGTTTTGTCAAAGGAAAACCTTTCCTATGATGTAAGAAGTCAAGTAAAAGTTACAAAGTTGTGAAGAAAAGTTCAAGCTAGACATTGGTTATGTGAAGTGCAAGTCGACCATAATGCAAAGTCATGTATAGTCATGTTGGATGTCTATATCTATATGAGCTCCTTCGATGATTGTGACATATTTCTCTTTCTCTTGCGCACTTGGTTTTGCTCTAAATTTTTCTGGGAAATTTCACTGCAAATGTTCTTGATCCTTCTAGGGTTTTTTATGTCTTTGTCATGCTCATTGGAGACTTGCTATGACATGTGTCTTGTCTTTGGAGGCTCGCTATGACTTGTGTCTTGTACTTGGAGGTTCATTATGGATTGTGTCTTGTCCTTGGAGGCTTGCTATGATGTGTGTATTATTCTTGGAGGCTCACTATACTTGTGTATTTTCATTGGTGGCTCGCTATACTCTTACCTTGCACTCTAGAGGTACTCTTTATGTTTTGTCGAGTTGTAGCAGAGATCTAGTTTGTTTTCTACAGGTTATGTATTACACGGTCTTGCATCTCTCCTTTGGCCTAGGTTTTTTGGTACATGAATTGATAAAGTCATGATTGAATATTGATTTATAAGGACTCGATCATAGTGAAAGGTTGGTGATTTATAAGGGTTCTATGAACGATGGGAACACAAAATAACTTAAGCTACACATAAATGAACAACTCAACACAAGAAATGCAAATTGACATATTAACATAACAATATCCAACTAAGTTATTGAAAGTCAACTAATGATACCTTATTCTCCATCCAGATAACAAAATCAAACCAATTTTTGTCTTGTATCATCTCGAATTCTAATTGTGATGGATAATGGCCATATTGTTGCTCCTATCAAAACATGGCAGATGGACTAGTTAAAGTAATTAATATCCAATCATTTACTTTTTTGTACAAAATTAATTAAGATATTAAATATACTTACAAATTTTCATATTAAGGATTTTAAATCTGTTTGGCCATTGTGATATGTGGAAAAAAATTTGGCAAGCCTGGCCCTCGAGGCCTTGTCCTGAAACATACACTAATTCAATTTAAATATGCACTAGTAAAATATAAAAATTGTTTAATGAATTTGAAATAATCTTATGGCCAAATTCAAATACATGTGTGCTCTCCTCACTAGACTTCCTTTGTGCATCCACTCTATCATATTCTTTCACGAGATCTTTCCATACTTTCACACTTACATCAATTGGAATTCTTTTGTTCCTTAGCTCAGGAGGAATTTCTAGGTTTTTTTTTTTGTTGCAACAAAATCTCTTGCAATTTTGAGTCATTTGTTTTTTTATCTTCTTTACTGACCAAACTGTCCCAAATTCAGTCTCCATGTCATGGATGACTACTTTTTGGAGGTAAATGGGTATATTCGAGAATGGAAGATGTATATTCTCTTTGAAGAATTGAAGTCGTGATTCTTTCAACCTACGCATGAACATTTTCCTGGCATCTGTCATTTTGATATTCCCAAAGACAACATCATTGTTTGATTACTAAGAGGGGGGTGAATCAGTAATAGAGAAATTTAATCCTTTTTCACCATAAAATGAAAGTGTTATATCAATGTAGCATTATCATCCAATAGTTGCATCAACCATGAACCAAACGTGTACAAATAACCTGTCATAATAACTTGTCCAAACAACCTGTAATCAACATGTACCATAAAAAAGTGCATCAACCATGCACCAACCTGTACCAAACAACCTGTAATCAGCCTATACCATAAACAAGTGCATCAACCATGCACCAAACTGTACCATCATTGAGTGCATCAACCATGTACCAAATATGTACAAATCATGCATCAAATACACACAAATTATGACTCATCAAGATGTACCAACATCATCAAATATACACCTCATGTATGTGCCAACTCATAAACTACTTGTCTCAACCATATACCCAGATTTAGAAATTGAATATGTCACTGAGAAAATAGTTATTGTATACTCATCAATCAATCTGATCTGATCACATATACCTCAAACACTATACCACAAGTATGTACCTCAAACCATGTTCTAGAACCTCATTGTTATATAACCTCTATCTGTACCAATAACATCAACAACATAACTCAAAAAAAAATACCTCAAACATTTACAAATACTAAGCTTCAGTAGATCTACCTAAGATCAAATCTACAACAAGCCATAAACTCCCAAGAGGGAATCCAACATATTTACAAGGAAAACCCTCAACTTAATTCATAAATTCAAAACTACACATATGAGAACCATACCTTTTTTTCTTTTCTTCTTGTAGCATTCCGTTGCCGCGGTTTTTCTACTACGAATCCACTGTCGTGATTTTTCTATCGCACTTTTTCTACTGCAAGTTTTCTACCAAACTTTTCCTTCCACACTTTTCCTGCTGCAATTTTTTTGCCACACTTTTTTTGCTGCACTTTTCCTGCCACATTTTTTCTTCTGCATTTTTCCTGCAACATTTTTTTTACTACAATTTTTCTACCGCACTCTTTCTGTCGCACTTTTTCTATGCCACTTTTCCTGCCGCACTTTTTCTGCTACAATTTTGTTCTATAAATAATACCTACCTAAATAACCTTTCACAAAAATAGATATTCAATGATATTCAAGTGTGTTTTGAATGAGATACCCTTGCCTCTTATTTATACTTTTATGTAGCTTCCTCAAGGGGTTACCTTCTAACCCTCTTAACTCACTTTCCTTATTTTAGGGTTAACCCACTTATAACCACTTTCCATAATTAGTAAGTTCTCCATTAACTTTATTATTTAAATAATTTATTTTTCATCCTCTTTGACTTATAGTACACTCATCACTTCACTTTATTATTTATCTGATTTCTTCTTTACAAACACTTTGACTACTTTGACCTTTTGGGGCTTCTATATGACTCATGAGGGTTCTCTAACTTCACATGGTCATAACTCTCTAACCTTGAGGAGTTATGTGACGTTCCACATACCATCGGAAATGACATGACATGTACTATCCATCTAGAATAGTTTTACTTGAAAATATACCAAAACTCATACCATTATCCATAAAAAAAACTTGGGTCCATTACGCAAATCTTTGTGCTACGAGAATTCGCTAACATACTTTCTTCAAGGGTTGACATCAATGACAACCAACCCAATTAATCAACACTATCCCCCTTTGGAATTGATGAAAACACTATGATGCAATACTGAAGTCATATCACTCATGCTCCCCTTGGAACCATGCCTATGTGATCTGCATCTAATAAATATCTTCCCCTTTGTCATCAATGACAAAGGTATCTTTCCATCTGGGGTTTCTAACCCTAACTGAACTTTCCTTAGGGATACTCCCCATGAATGAAATCTTCTTGAAATTGATCTCCCAACCTGAACTTTCCTCTTTATGGTGCTTCCTCATGTAAATCTAAGACATATAATATAAGCATTCAAAAGCATTCATTTTTGAGTAGAAATTACTCTGAGTCTCTAGTGAAGATACTCAAAGGTTTCCCGTGGAAGCAGTTTTGTAAAGATGTATGCCACTTGTTCTTTTGTACCCACATATTCAACTTTGATGTTCTTCTCTGTAACCTGTTCCCATAGAAAGTGATACTTGAAATGAATGTGCTTCGTCTTGGAGTGCATCATTGGTTTCTTTGAAATACTGATGGCACTTGTATTACAAAAATAGATTGGAATGGGCTCATCATACTCAAATTGTATATTTGTCAGAGTTTTTTTCATCCATAGAACCTATGTACAACATGTTGTTGTTGCAATATATTATGCTTCAGTTGTAGATAAGGATATTGATGATTGTTTCTTGCTTAGCCATGATACTAAACACTCACCCAAGTAGAACGTTGTTCCATTGGTACTTTTTCGGTCATCAATGAAACCTTCCCAATCTGCATCTGTGTAGGCATTAAGTGATAGATCCTTTCCTTTTGGATACCATAATCCAAACTCTTATGTTCCTTTGAGATATCTAAAAATCATCTTCACTACTACGACATGTGATTCCTTTGGTGCTACTTGAAATCGTGCCACCTATCCAACTGCCTGCATTACATTTGGTTTGGATTTTGTCACATATAGTAAGATACCAATCATTGACCTGTATTTCCTATGGTCTGTAGACTTTTAATCATCATCTTTGTTGAACTTGCAACTGGTTTTCATAGGAGTGGTAACTGGTTTGCAATCTTCCATTCTGAACCTCTTTAGCATTTCTTTGATATACTTAGTTTGAGAAATAAAAATTCCTTGGTTTCTTTGACATATCTGAAGACCCAAAAAGAAGGATAGTTCTCTGAGTAATGAAATTTCAAATTCATTATGTATATCCTTTGCAAATTTCTGGCTTAACCTGTCATCATTTCTTCCAAAAATAATATCATCAACATAAACTTCAATTAATAAAATACTATCTTGATTTACCTTGATGTAGAGGTTGTTGTCTGCACTTCCTTTTCTGAACCCTGTCCGATGTAGAGATTTATCCAGTCTAGAGTACCATGCTCTAAGAGCCTGTTTTAGAACATACAAGCCCTTCTTCAATTTGCACACGTAATCTGCATTCTCTGACAACTAGAATCCTTCTGGCTATTTGATGTATACTTCTTCTTCAGCTTTTGCTTCTTCTTCGTAAAGTAGTTCCATTTATTCATTTTCTTCTTCCTTTAATTCTTGTCCACCTGTTTCATCAATTGTTAGATTGATTCTTTCCACAACTTTTTTCAACCTTAGATTGTAACACTTGTATGTTTTCGTTGTACTTGAATAACCAACAAGTTCTCCTTTGTCCACATGAGAGTCAAACTTTCCCATTCCGCCATCTTCTCTTTTGATGTAGCATTTGCTCCCAAATAATCTGAAGTTCTTCACATTTGTTGGTCTTCCTTTCCATAGCTCGTAGGAAGTTTTGTCATTGTTGTTTATGAGCATTACTCTATTTTGAATGTGAACTATTGTATGCACTGCATGTGTCCAAAAAATATTTATCAATTTTGAATCCATTAGCATTGTTCAAGCCATTTCCTATGTGATTATCATCCATTATGATAATGTTCCTTTGTCTTTGAACCACTCTTTGAGCCAATCTATGAATCCATGATCTAATCCACTTTCATATATATGTCCAAACCTAATAAGTGTTCTTATGAATCTATCTATGTCAATATTGTCCAAAACTCTACTACACATTTTACATAATGTTGACCCATTTATCATTGTACTATCATGAAGTATTCATTACTACAACCGATTGTACTTCTACTAACTGAATTCTCTGAATCTATATATTCAAACTCTGCAACCTACTCGAAGGATGGTTCTTTGGTCTGTCACAACTATCATATGTATATTCATGTTACCTGGGAGTCTCTATGTCAGATGGCTCATAACAATTCCTGCTCGGATGTGTATTCATCATCATCTTCATTGGTAGATTCATCATATCTCTGAGCTCTAATTTATTTCTTTTTGCCTATGGATTCATCTTTCACTACAATGCATGAAAGTACAATGTCTTGAACTTGTTCCTTATTTACCTATCCTTATTTTCTTTCAGTTGTTTTCCAAACCTTTATGTATCTGACATATTTATTTTTCTTTGTAGAATTTTCTTTATCTCGTTTTATTGCCAATCTTGCGATCTCTGGGACCTAGTATTTTTTCACCTATTCTTCTTGTTTTCTTATCCATACTTTCTTACATCTTATATCAGTGTTCTTTTTCATGGAAGTATTGATCATGCTTCTACAATCACTAGCTATGTGTCCATAGTTATGACATTTGTAACATTCAATGTTACGTGGGACCACATAGGCATTTCTTACTTGAACATTTATTTTATAATCCCTGCAATCTGCAACCTTATGTCCAAAGTTAGTACAATAAAAACAATCACCATAAAATAAATTTGCATACCTGGGAGTGAATGATATTCTTTGTGGTGTATTCCTTCTAAATTTTTTTCTTGACTGATCATGATCATGATTGAATCTTCTTTGTGGCTTGAACATGGATGGTCTTCTTGAAGATGTATCTTCAATAGTTTTCTTAGATTCTGGTTAACCATGATTCCTTCCTTTGATTACTTCTACATAACTCTTTCTATTTTCTTCATTCTTCTTTTCTAGAAAACTAGAGTGCTTCTCTTCATTCTCTATAACTGATGTGGATGTTTCTGTCTCTTCAACGTTCTTGTTGAGCTTGACGATTTTACTTCTCAATGTGAAAACGTCTTATTCAAGATTCTCAACCTCTTCTTCTTTCTTCATTATCTAAGACTTCATGACTTCTTATGTTCTTTTCGCTTCTTCAAGTTAAATTTTTAATGTGATTATTTCTTCTTCAAGTCCTTTCTCTTCTTGATCAAACTCTTCCTGAAGTTGGTTTAGATTGTCATTTATTACCTTAAGATGATCTGCCAATATATTCTCTCTCATTTCTGCTTCTTCCTTCTATGGTTTTATGTTGGCTTCCAAATACTGCTTTTGATATTCAAGATTTTATTCGATCTTTTTGGCTTCTTCTAGCTAAGTTCTTAAGTTCTCGACGACCTGTTGGGCTTCTTCAAAAATGTGAACACTTTCCTTTTGTTTTATCAATTCTTTCTTGAGTGAATTGTTTTCTTCTCTGAGTTCATCTAAAGCACTAATCAATTCTTCTTCATAATTGTCTTCCTTTTCAATTAGTTTTTCTGTCTCTTTTCCTTCATGGTATTTTGTTTCAAGATGTCCATGTTTTTTACAATTAAAGGAAAACAACATACCTATGGTGATTATGAATTCTTCATCTTCTGAATCTGTTTGACATGGTGAACATAATTCTTCTTGATCTGTATCTACATATTATTTGTCATTTTAGGAATCTGCGATGGGTGAAGAATATATTTCATGTAACTTATCCCAAAGTTCTTTGGCTAATGAACATTTACCAACCTTTTCTCTTACTGGATTAGGTAATCCTTCCCAGATGAAATCCATTGCTATTTTGTTATTCTTCTTCAATTCCTTCTTGGTTGCAGTATTTTCCCTTTTTTAACTATTATATCCTGTAACAACTGATAGTCAAATATAATGTCCTTGTTCTCGTAAAAACACTTTCGTTCTTCTGCTCCACATCTCATACTTTAAGCCATTATGACCATTAAACATTGGTACTCCATTTTCAGAATAATCCATGATCTCCTTCCATTGGTTAAATTGTTTCCTAAAGGAACCCTCTCTAATACCAATTGTTGGATTACTACGAGGGGGGGTGAATCAGTAATAGAGAAATTTAATCCTTTTTCACGACAAAATGCAAGTGTTATATCAATGTAGCATTATCATCCAATAGTTGTAGAGTAAATAAACAATGAACAAATGAGAAATCATACACATACATAGTACACTAGTTTTTTTACGTGGAAACCCAAAGTGGGAGAAAACCACGAAACGATTTTTCTTATATGTCTTTAAAAATTAAATTCATGGAAGAACCAACTTATTTTGTTTTCCATCTGCAACTGAAAGGAGGCTCCAACCTCCTAGTTTCTCAGACTACAACCTGAAGGAAGCTCCAACTCCCCATTTCTCTGGCTACAACCAAAAGGAGGCCACAACCCCCTATGTTCTTCGGCTACAACCAGAAGGTGTCTACAACCACCCATCCTTGCCCCGTCCAACCACCCTAACGTAGAAGTAGAATGATGGAACCGCTATCACACTATCACTGTGAGATATATTGTTGTAAAATTGTACCAATCAACCTGTAATCAACCTATAACAACCTATACCAATAACCTGTGCCAACATGTACCATACATCAACATGTACATCAACCTGTACCATAAACAAATGCATAAACCATGCACCAAACCTATACAAATAACCTGTCACAATAACATGTCCAAACAACCTGTAATCAAAATGTACCATAAACAAGTGCATTAACCATGCACCAACTTGTACCAAACAAACTGTAATTAGCCTGTACCATAAACAAGTGCATCAACCATGCACCAACCTGTACCATCAACAAGTGCATCGCCCATGCACCAATATGTATGAATCATGCATCAAATACACACAAAATATGACTCATCAAGATGTACCAACATCATCAACTATACACCTCATGTATGTGCCAACTCATCAACTGCTTGTCTCAACCATGTACCCAGATTTAGAAACGAAATATGTCACTGAGAAACATGTCATTGTATACTCATCAACCAATCTGATCTGATCACATATACCTCAAACACTATACCACAATTTTGTACCTCAAACCATGTGCTAGAACCTCATTGTTATATAACCTCTATATGTACCAATAACTTCAACAACATACCTCAACCAAAATCCCTCAAACATGAACCAATACTAAACATCAATAGATCTGCCTCAAATCAACTCTACAGCAAGCCATAAACTACCAAGAGGGAATCCAACATATTTGCAAGGAAAACTCTCAACTTGATTCATAAATTCAACACTACACATATGAGAACCATACCTTTTTTTTTCTTCTTGTAGCGTTTTGTTGCCACGGTTTTGCTGCCGTGATTTTTCTACCACACTTTTTTTGCTGCGGTTTTTCTGCCGCACTTTTCGTGCTGCAATTTTTCTGCCGCACTTTTTATGCCACACTTTTCCTGTCACACCATTTTTTCCGTAGTTTTCCTGCCGCACTTTTTGTTCCACAGTTTTCCTACCACACTTTTTCTACTGCAATTTTACTACCGCACTTTTTCTGCCGCACTTTTCCTACCGCATTTTTCCTACCACACTTTTTCTGCTGCAATTTTTCTCTATCAATAATACCTGCCCAAATAACCTTTCACAAAATTAGATATTCAATGATATTCAAGTGTGTTTTGAATGAGATACCCTTGCCTCTTATTTATAATTTTATGTAGCTCCCTCAAGGGGTTTCCTTCTAACCATCTCAACCCACTTTCCTTATTTTAGGGTTAACCCACTTAAAATCACTTGTCCACTTAACTTAACCACTTTCCATAATTAGTAAGTTCTCCATTAACTTTATTATTTAAATAATTTATTTTTCATCCTCTTTGACTTATAGTACACTTGTCACTTCACTTTATTATTTAAATAATTTCTTCTTTGCAAACACTTTGACTAATTTGACCTTTTGGGGCTTCTAGATGACTCATGAGGGTTCTTCAACTTCACATGGCCATAACTCTCTAACCGTGAGGATTTATGTGACGTTCCACATACCATCGGAAATGACATGACATGTACTATCCATCTAGAATAATTTTATCTGCAAATATATCAAAACTCATACCATTAGAAATAAAACAAACTTGGGTCCATTACCCAATCCTTTGTGCTACCAGACTTTCTTCAAGGGTTGACATCAATGAAAACCAACCCAATTCATCAACAATATCCCCATTTAGCATTGATGGAAACACTTTGATGAAATACTGAAGTCATGTCATGCAATACTGAAGTCATATCACTCATGCTCTTCATGTGACTATCACTCCTCCTAGAACCATGCCTCTATGCTCTGCATATGATAAATATACCCCCCTTTGTCATCAATGGAAAAGGTATCTTTCCATCCGAGACTGCTCCCCCTAACTAAACTGTCCTTAGGGATACTCCCCCTAATTGAACTCTTCCTGAAACTGATCTCTCGACCTGGGTCGTCCTTTTATGGTGTTTCCTCATGTAAATCTAAGACATATAAGATAATTATTCAAAATAATTCATTTTGGACTATAAATTACTATGAGTCTCTAGCGAAGATACTCAAAGGCTTCTCATGGAAGTGGTTTTGTAAAGATGTTTGCCGCTTGTTTTTTTGCCCACATATTCAACTTTGATGTTCTTCTCTGCAACCTGTTCTCATAGAAAGTGATACTTGATTGGAATGTAAAGTGATACTTGATTGGAATGTGCTTCATCTTGGAGTGCATCATCGATTTCTTTGAGATATTGATGGTGCTTGTATTATTACAATAGATTGGAAGGGTCTCATCATACTCAACCTATATATATGTCATATTTTGTTTCATCCATAGAACCTGTGTACAACATGTTGTTGTTGCAATATATTCTGCTTCGGTTGTAGATAAGGATATTGATGATTGTTTCTTTCTTATCCATGATACTAAACACTCACCCAAGTAGAATGTTTCTCCACTGGTGCTTCATCAATCATTAATGAAACTTTCCCAATCTGCATCTGTGTAGGAAATAAGTGATAGATCCTTTCCTTTTGGATACCATAATCCAAACTCTTATGTTCCTTTGAGATATCTGAAAATCCTCTTCACTTCTACAACATGTGATTCCTTTGGTGCTTATTGAAATCGTGCCACCTGTCCAACTGCCTGCATTACATCTGGTCTGGATGTTGTCACATATAGTAAGCTACCAATCATTGACCTATATTTCCTCTGGTATGTAGACTTTGAATCGTCATCTTTTATCAAATTTCAACTGGTTTGAATATGAGTGGTAACTAGTTTTCAATCTTCCATTTTGAACCTCTTTAGCATTTCTATGATATACTTAGTTTGAGAAATAAAAATTCCTTGGTTGCTTTGACGTATCTGAAGACCCAGAAAGAAGGATATTTCTGCGAGTAATAACATTTCTGTTGATTTTTCAATAGTCAAGGTTAAGCATGAAGATCATTCCATTTTTATCATTTAACCATAACCATAAATGTTGCAACAACCAATATCACAAGAAGAAGCACCGTGCACAAGAACACAAGAAGTATCCTGGGAAACCCTTCTCAACAAGGGAAGAAAATCCAACCAAATCAATATTCTTCAAGAGAAATACCTTCACCACCAAGATAAAACCTAGCACACAAGAGGGTGCTCAAACCCTATAAGACTAGCACCCAAGAGAGGTGTGAAATTGATCCGGATTTTACGAGCAGAACGAAACGAATACAGATTATTAATAGGTGCTTAACATGAAAATAACAGAGATACAGTAAAACTGGTTTTCTATTAAATAACGAAATAAGCTGAAACTGTAAAAATGCAGCGGAAACAAGCTT
>JZKD02S0867522.1:133904-148627 GCA_000966675.3 Picea glauca
AATATTGTATTTGGAGCGGTAGCTCAATAGGAGGATGCCCCCTCGAAGAGGCAAGTGAACAAGAGATGATCCCTTCCATAATAGGATCCATTGTATGGTGTTTCCCTACCTCAAGAGTTTAATAATAATAAAGTGTGGTTTATTCTATATTGTTTTGTGGATCTATTGTGTATTCAGTGTTTGTGGTGATTATATTTGTAGATCTATTCAGGTTTATAACAGGTACTTTGAAGTTATCTCTTCAAGGTAAGAGATTTGAGGGTTTTGTCACTTTCAAACATTTATTTCAAAGCTTCATACATATCATAGGTTTTCTTCAGGTTAGAAATACTAGGTAAGAGATGATCTCTTGCTGAGTAGATGATTAATTTTATTTCTTTGACATCTTCTTCATTTCTTATATTCTTCTCTACATATGTACTTGTTTTTGGTATGGTTTTACTTACCACATCCAAGAGTTCATGGTCTTCAAGTGTGACCTGAATCCTTGATTTCCAGGAGATGAAGTTTCTTGTTCCATCAATCCTATCTTCTACTGAGGCTTTTTCCTTCATTTGATTGGTTTCTTCAAACTCTTTCCAATTGGATATTGAAAACCTAATGATTAGGTTGAATTAGTAACATTCGAATATGTTGGAATTATGACTGCCAACAATCAACTTGATAGTTTGATAGATATGCTTTTTGATTCAAGAGAAACGTTTCTTCAGAAATCTAAGATTAATATTTTGCAGGAAATTTTGGCAGCCTAGGCACCCTAGGGCCAAAAATCAAAATTTCTCAGAATTTCACTTTGAGAGCTTCTGGAGATACGTTGGAGGATTTTGTACTCTTCTATTCCAAAAATGGCCCCAGCTTCCAAGTATCAAGGGTTGTATCACCAAATAAAGGAGGGTCGTATGGATTTTTATAGAAACCCTAAGAGGGCCATACGATTCTGCAAAAGTGAGAGGAGACTTGGTATATTCTTGTGCAATGGGTTCTTTCAGGACCTATGCTCTAATACCATGTTTATTTTTTAATAGTCAAGGTTAAGCATGAATATCATTCCATTTTTATCATTTAACCATAACCATAAATGTTGCATCAACCAAGATCACAAGAATAAGCACCATGCACAAGAACACAAGAAGTATCCTGGGAAACCCTTCTCAACAAGGGAAGAAAACCTAGCCAAATCTTTTGCTATATTATTCAATATAAATACCTTCACCACCAAGATAAAACCTATAACACAAGAGGGTGCTCAAACCCTAGAACACTAGTGCCCAAGAGAGGTGTGCACTTTTCCCAAGAAGGTGTACTTGTTGAATTTTCCAAACTCACATGAAAGATATAATTCCTTAATGGGGAATTTACCTTTACTTACACTAACTTGAACCTGTCAACAAAAGTGTCTATTGGAACAACAGGGACAACCTCACTAGATTATAATATAATTAATATCAACTAGATTAATTATCTTTTACATTAATTACTAGTCACATTAAGGTGGGGCCGACCTATGTGATTTACATTACAATTAGGGTTACAGGCAGGTCTGAATCTTGAACAATATAGAAAGGGATATGATACAGCCACTAGTTCTCATCCACTAGAGGCACATCCATAGGGATTTCCATATCTTTGGCTCACTTCATTACACATAGGAACCACTTCTTCACATATTCACATGTGCTCGTTCACATCCACGTCCACTCAATAGATCTTCTTTCCCATTGCATTACACATGAGATTCATCTAGAGTTTCTTGTCAACTCTTCTGCTCAGAGGAGGCTAATACATCCTATTCATTTATGTTCTCATGACGATGCACCCATCAATTTGGGATTTCATACATTCACCTTATGCTCAGCCACAGGCATGTCTATCACAACAGATCGCATTTCCCACAGGATAATCATATGGAATTCTTCTCAACTCTCTGAATGGAGGAGGTCATCTCTACGTTCCATATCTGTCTCAAATAGGAACCACACACCCTCTTCATAGAATTTATCTCAGTTTTGTAAGATGGATAATATCTCACATGGCTACAATGATCCACATCTCATAGGTTTGTAAGTTGGATAATGTCTCACATAGCTGCAATCATCAACAATTTCAAATTCATTATGCATATCCTTTGCAAATTTATGGCTTAACCTGTCATCATTGCTTCCAAAAATAATATAATCAACATAAAATTCACTTAATAAAAAACTATATTGAGTTACCTTGATGTAGAGGTTGTTGTCTGCACTTCCATTTCTGAACCCTACCTGTTGTAGATGTTTATCCAGTCTAGAGTACCATGCTCTAGGAGCCTGTCTTAGACCATACAAGGCCTTCTTTAAATTTCACATGTAATTTGTGTTCTCTGACAACTAAAATCCTTTTGGTTTTTCGATGTAGACTTCTTCTTAATCTTTTGATTCTTCTTCGTAAAGTTGTTCCATTGATTCATTTTCTTCTTCCTTTAATTCGTGTCCACCTGTTTCATCAATTGTTACATTGATGATTTTCACAACTTTGTTCAACCTCAAATTGTAACACTTGTATGATTTCCTTGTACTTAAGTAACCAACAAGTACTCCTTTGTCCACATGAGAGTCAAACTTTCACATTCTGCCATCTTCTCTTTTGATGTAGCATTTGCTTCCAAATACTCTGAAGTTCTTCACATTTGTTAGTCTTCCTTTCCATAGCTCGTAGGAAGTTTTGTCATTGTTGTTTATGAGAATTACTCTATTTTGAATGTGAACTGTTGTATGCATTGCATGTGTCCAAACAATATCTTTCAATTTTGAATCCATTAGCATTGTTTGAGCCATTTCCTGTATAATTATCATCCATTATGATAATGATCCTTTATATCTAAACCACTCTTTGAACCAATCTATGCATCCATGATCTCGTCCATTGTCATATATTTGTCCAAAACTATTAAGTGTTCTTATGAATTTGTCTCTATCCATACTTTCCAAGACTCTACTGCACATTGTCCATAATGTTGACCCATTTATTATTGTACTATCATGAAGTATTCACAACTACAATTGATTGTACTTATGCTAATTGACTGCTCTCGATCTGTTTATTCAAACTCTGAAAGTTTCTCGAAGGATGGTTCTTTGATCTGTCACAGCTATCGCATAAACTCTCCCTATCTAATATTCATGTTACCTGGGAGTCTCTAAATTGGATGGCTCAGAACAATTCATGCTTTGATGTGTATTCATCAGCATCTTCATTGGTAGACTCATCATATCTTTGATTTTTGACTTATTTCTTTCTATCTATGGATTCATCTTTCACTATAATGCCTAAAAGTACAATCTCTTGAACATGTTCCTTATTTACCTATCCTTCTTTTCTTTCAGTTGTTTTCCAAACCTTTTTGTATCTGACATCTTTCTTTTTCTTTGTAGAATTTTATTTATCTCATTTTATTTCCAATCTTGTGATCTCCAGGACCTGGTCTTTGTTCACATGTTCTTCGTGTTTTCTAATCCATACTTTCTTACATCTGATATCAGTGTTCTCTTTCATGGAAGTATCGATCATTCTTATACAATCACTAGCTATGTGTCCATAGTTATGACATTTGTAACATTCAATGTTATGTGGGACCACATAGGCATTTATTGCTTGAAAATTTATTTTATAATCCCCGCAGTTTGCAACCTTATGTCCAAAGTTAGTACAAAAAAAACAATGACTATAAAATACTTGGGAGTGAATGATCTTCTTTGTGGAGTAGTACTTCTAAATTTTTTCCTTGACTGATCATGATCACGATTGAAGCTTCTTTGTGGCTTGAACATGGATGGTCTTCTTGAATATGTATCTTCAATAGTTTTCTTATATTCTGGTTGACCATGATTCCTTCCTTTGAGTACTTCTACATAACTCTTTATATTTTCTTCATTCTTCTTTTCTAGAAACCTAGAGTGGTTCTCTTCATTCTCTATAACTGATGTTGATGTTTCTATCTCTTCAACGTTCTTGTTGAGCTTGATGATTTTAATTCTCAATGTGACAACTTCTTCAAGATTCTCAACCTCTTCTTCTTTCTTCAATATCTGAGACTTCATGAATTCTTATGTTCTTTTCGCTTCTTCAAGCTAATTTTTTAATGTGATTATTTCTTCTTCAAGTCCTTTCTCTTCTTGACCAAACTCTACCTCAAGCTGGTTTATATCGTTATTTATTTCCTTAAGATGATCGGTCAATATCTTATTTCTCATTTCTACTTATTCCTTTTGTGCTTCTATGTTGGCTTCCAAATATTGCTTTTGATATTCAAGATTTTCTTTGTTCTTTCCGGATTCTTCTAGTTGAGTTCTTAAGTTCTCGATGACCTGTTGGGCTTCTTCAAAAAATTGAACACTTTCCTTTTGTTTCATCAATTATTTCTTAAGTGAATTGTTTTCTTCTCTTAGTTCATCTAAAGAACTAATCAATTTTGTTTCATAATTGTCTTTATTTTCAATTAGTTTTTCTGTCTCATTTCCTTAATGGAATTCTATTTCAAGATGTTCACATTTTTCACAATTAAAGAAAAACAACATACCTCTATTGATTATAATGCGACATTTATATAACATTGCATTTTATGGTGAAAAATGATTAAATTTCTCTATTACTAATTCACCCCCCCCCTCTCAATAATCCAACAATTGGTATCAGAGTAGGCTCCTTCAGGAATCATTTTAGCCACTGGAAGGAGATCATGAATTATTCTGAGAATGGAGTACCAATGTTTAATGGTAAAAATGGTTTAAAGTATGATATGTAGAGCAGAAGGACAAAATTATTTTTACAAGAACAAGGATATTATATTTGGCTATCAGTTTGTACAGGATATGATAGTTCAAAAAGGGAAAAGACTGCAGCCAAGAAGGAATTAAAGAAGAATAAAAAATTAGCAATGGATTTCATCTGGGAAGGATTACCTAATCCAGTAAGAGAAAAGGTTGGTAATTTTTCATTAGCCAAAGAAATTTGGGATAAGTTACATGACATATATTATTCACCCATCACAGAGTCAAAAAATTCCAAAGAATATGTTGATACAGATCAGGAAGAATTATGTTCACCATGTCAAACAGATTCAGAATATGAAGAGTACATCATCCAATAGTTGTAGAGTAAATAAGCAATGAAAAAATGAGATATCATACACATACACAGTACACCAGTGATTTTACGTGGAAACCCAAAGGGGGACAAAACCATGGAATGTTTTTTCTTATATGTCTTCAAGAATTACATTCATTGGAAGCACCAACTTCCTTTGTTATCTAGCTGCAACTGGAAGGTGGCTCCAACCCCCTAGTTTCTCAGGCTACAACCTAAAGGAATATCCAACTCTCCAATTATCTAGCTACAACCAGAAGGAGGCTACAACCCCCAATGTTCTCCGGCTACAATCAGAAGGTGGCTACAAGCACCTGTCCTTGCCCCGTCCAACCACCCTGGCGTAGAAGTAGAATGATGGAACCATTATCACACTATCACTGTGAGTTATACTGTTGTAAACCTATACCAATCAACCTGTAATGAACCTGTAACAACATGTACCAATAACATATGCCAACATGTACCATACATCAACCTGTACCATAAACAAATGCATAAACCATGCACTAAATTTGTACAAATAACCTATCACAATAACCTATTCAAACAACTTGTAATCAACATGTACCATAAACAAGTGCATCAACCATGCAACAACCTGTAATTAGCTTGTACCATAAAAAAGAGCATCAACCATGCACCAACCTGTACCATCAATGAGTGCATCAACCATGCACCAAATATGTACCAATCATGCATCAAATACAAAAAAAACTATGACTCATCAAGATGTACCAACATCATCAACTATACACCTCATGTATGTGCCAACTCATCAATTGTTTGTCTCAACCATGTACCCAAATTTAGAAACTGAATATGTCACTAAGAAACCGGTCATTGTATACTCATAAACCAATCTGATCTGAGCACATATACCTCCAACACTATACCACAAGTTTGTACCTCAAAAAATATACCACAAGTTTGTACCTCAAACCATGTGCTAGAACCCTTCTGTTATACAACCTCTATATGTACCAATAACTTTAGCAAAATACCTCAACCAAAATATCTCAAACATGAACCAATACTAAACTTCAGTAGATCTACCTCAAATCAACTCTACAGCAAGCCATAAACTCCCAAGAGGGAATACAACATATTTACAAGGAAAAACCTCAACTTGATTCATAAATTCAACACTACACATATGAGAACCATACCTTTTTTTTTCTTCTGGTAGCGTTTTGTTGCCGCGGTTTTGTTGTCACGGTTTTTCTTCCACACTTTTTCTGCTGCATTGTTTCTATCACACTTTTCCTACTGTGATTTTTCGACCGCACTTTTCCTGCCGCACTTTTTCTTCCATAGTTTTCCTGCCATGCTTTTTCTTCCATGCTTTTCCTGCCGCATGTTTCCTGCCACACTTTTCCTACCACACTTTTTCTACTACAATTTTTCTGCCGCACTTTTCCTACCATACTTTTTCTGCTGCAATGTTTCTCTATCAATAATACCTTCCCAAACAACCTTTCAAAAAAATATATATTCAATGATATTCAATTGTGTTTTGAATGAGATACCCTTGCCTCTTATTTATACTTTTATGTACCTTCATCAAGGGGTTACCTTCTAACCATATTAACCCACTTTCCTTATTTTAGGGTTAACCCACTTATAACCACTTGTCCACTTAACTTAACCACTTTCTATAATTAGTAAGTTATCCATTAACTTTATTATTTAAATAATTTCTTTTTTGCAAACACTTTAACAACTTTGACCTTTTGGGGCTTCTAGATGACTCATGAGGGTTCTCCAACTTCACATGGCCATAACTCTCTAACTGTGAGGAGTTATGTGACATTCCACATACCACTGAAAATGGAATGACATGTAATATCCATATATAATAGGTTTACCTACAAATATATCAAAACTCATGCCATTATCCATCAAACAAACTTGGGTCCATTACCCAAACCTTTGTGCTACCAGAATTCTCTACCAAACTTTCTTAAATGGTTGACATCAATGAAAACCAACCTAATTAATCAACAATCATATTCTACCTTGGTTTCATATGTACCAATGAAATATGCATAATATGCACTAGTGGTTGAACAAATATGTGTGCTAGGAGTGATTGGGACATTGGACGTCTTTACTCCTATTCTACATTCTTGGAGGTTATTGTGATTAATTTTCTCCTCGATCTTTTGCACGATCCAAGAGTTGATGGGGAATCAATATATTCCCTTTGACAGAGTTTCTTTGGTTGGAATGTTTCAATTCCTTTAGTAGATCATTCTTCCACATATTTGGAAAGCATGGAAAAATCCATACCTTTTGGTTTCTTCATTTCTTCTACCCCCAATATAGAAGCCATTGTGCCTCTTTCAGTTTATCACTGTCATGTCCCTAGATATGTACAATAAATTTCTTCTTTTAAATAAAAAAATAAAAAAATTAACCCTATATATAGAGGAAATTTCTTCTTTTATAATTTTGAAATAAAAAACTAAAAAATACAATTCAAACAAGCAATGGAAACATGTACAAATCTATAAATTGAGTATGAAATACCTCATTTTGAAAAGAATAATATCCCTTTGCTCGTTCCACTTCTTCTTCACTGTAGTTTTCAATTGTTCTACCTAAGATTCCCCCAACATGCTACAACCTAGTTCATTATGAAATTGTTCATGCTTGATCCCATTGACATTTTGGACAAGATTATCATGGACGTGTCCTTAGATGGGGTTTTCTCTTAGTGCACATTACATATATCACTATCTCATTAGATTAGGCACTCAAATAGTATATTAATATTGTATTAGAATCTTATATCCATGCTAGATATCCATTTCTAGTTGTGCACTCATCTGGATCTAGGGAACCTAGTGTGATGCAACATAACCATTTGGTATTTTATCATTACTAACAACATATATAAATATCATTGGCATAATTCCTATTTCTCATGATATTTGTATTCCTAAACAAACAAAACATCTAATTTAAATGTTTAACTCTTATAGCCTTACAATCCCCCTTTGCTTGAGAAAAGCACAACTTCATTGGATCCTCGAATTGACATTGATCATAAGTTCAATACACTATCTCCTTTTGACCAAGACATAGATAAATTGACTCGACACACATACAAAAGGATATATAAATATTTTACATTGTCAAATCAAGTTATTCCCTTGCATAGTCCAAGTATTTCACATTTGAGCAAGTGAGAAAAAAAATTATGCATCAACATTAACCTCCATTTCCTACAGGAAACAAATTTCTACTTCCAATGCAATGGATACCATTTATACCTAGGGAAAGGGACTCTTGATCCATGCATTGACCTAATTCTTGTTCGCAATAGATATTCATAATCTCTGTAATATACCAGATATAAAAAGTATGCATAACAGAAATAAAATTCTAGAAATGGCATAATAACAACAATATAACCAGAACAATCACCACAATAGCACTGAAATCATATAAGAATAACAACATAAATAGAACTTTGATTCTGAAAGAAATGTTCACGAGCCTCTTCGAGGGGGAAACCTCCAGTTGAGCAGATCTCTATTACAATAATATCCAAGCTAGGGTTCTCATACCATCGACTCCTATTTATACTAAATATGTCTATCAAAAGAAGCATCTAGAGGAAGATCCTTCTAGAAGAAGAAGCTTCTATTAGGTCTTCTTACATTCAACTTATTCTATTTTATTACAAGGCCTTATTAATATTGACCTTTATTACATCTGAATATATTGTTCTACCTATGTGTGGGTTAGGACCCTAACATGTCCTCCCCCTTAAAAACAACCCTGTCCTAAAGGCTTGAGATGTGGAAATTGTTGCAGAATGGTAGTTGGTTCCCAAGTGGCATCTGTTGGAGTTGTATCTTTCCACTGGACTAACACTTCCTTGATGGTTCTCTGACACAGGATACGCTCATGCTAGTCCAAAACTGCTTGTGTCTATAGCCAAATGGATCCTTCTTCGGCTAACTCGAGAAGGTTGGCTTGAATTTGGCACTTAGTTCCAATCACCTTCTTTAAGCATGAAACATGAAAAATAGGATGTATCTTTGAATGATTGGGAAAATCTAATTGATAGGCCACCTATCCCACACACTTGATAATGGTATAAGGAACATAAAATTTGGGTGCTAGCTTTTGACAATGCTCATCCTTGAGGGAAGTTTGCTTATAAGGTTGTAGTCAAAGAAACACTTTTTCCCCTTCTATAAATTGACGTTCAGAGTGACCTTGATATACATGTTGCTTCATGCGATTTTGTGCCATGACCAAATTCTCTTTGAGGGTACAGAGAATAGCCTCTCGAACTGTAAGTGTTTGGTCAACCGCCTAGACCTTCGAGACACTAGGTAAGTATGAGAGAACTGAAGGTGGCTTATGTCCATATACCACTTCAAAAGGAGTCATGCATGTAGCTGTATGGTATGAAGTGTTGTACCACCATTTAGCTAGGGGTAACCATTGAGCCTACGGATTTTGATTTTCTGAGGAAAAACACCTCAAATATGTTTCCAAACACTTGTTGACAACTTTCGTTTGACCATCAGTCTGGGGATGATAAGCTCTGCTGAGATGCAATTGGGTGCCTTGTAGCTTGAACAATTCTTGCCAAAAATTGCTTGTGAAAGTTGGATCGCAATCAGAAACAAAGAGTGTGGCATGCCATGAAGCTTGAAGACCTGATCCATGAAAATTTGAGCCACCGTGCATGTTGTAAATGGGTGTTGAAGAGTGTAGAAATGAGCATACTTGGAAAGGTGATCAACAACCACCATGATGACTGATTTATTTCTCGATTTGGGTAAGCCTGTAATAAAATCCATAGAAATATCCCTCCAAATAGAAGGTTGAATCGGAAGAGGTTGTAGTGTGCCCAGAGACTTGACTATTTCTCCCTTGTTGCATTGACACACATCACATTCAACTACAAAATTATGAATGTCTTGTTTCATACCATCCCAGAAAAAAAAACGTTTGGCCCTATCATAGGTTTTGGTGAACTCGGAGTGCCCCATTGTGGGTGTAGCATGAAGCTCAGAAAGTATCGTGGATTTAATCTTTGATTGTTTACTTAAATAAAAACAAACTTTGTATCAAATCTCATCATCGAGCAAAGAGTACCCTGGGAAGGTTGGAGCATTGGACTGCAATTGTTGGATCAGATGCGAACTTTTGAGATCTTGTAGCCATTCCTAGCGAACAACTTGGAGCCAATCTGGTACAATGAAGGAAAGGGAAAAAAGGGATCCTTCATCTTCATATTTTCGGGAAAGTGCATCCACAACCACATTGTATTTTCCTTTCTTGTAAATGATCTCATAATCATATCCAAAGATCTTAGTCACCCATTTTTGTTGCTTCGGGGAGGAAATGCGTTTTTCCAGAAAATACTTGAGGCTTTGATGGTATGTCTTAATTTGGAAGTGTTGCCCCAATAGATAAGGGTGCCACAGATCAACGGCATGTAGAATAGCCAACATTTCCTTTTCATAGATTGACTTGCCTAGATTTCTTTCAGATAGGTTCTTGTTGGTAAAGGCCAAAGGCCGACCCTCTTGCATAAGGACATAACCAATTCCTTTCCCTCAGGCATCACATTCCAAGACAAAGGTCTTTGTGAAATCAAGAAGGACCAGTAGTGGAGTGGTGCACATGGCCATCTTCAAGGTTTGAAAATCTTGGGCAGCGGCTGGAGTCCAAGTGAAAGATTTCTTTTTTAGGAGATAAATGAGAGGTGCTGCAATATTTCCATAATTCTTAAAAAACTTGCGATAATAACCTGTTAAGCCCAGAAATCCATGCAAGATTTTGAGAGTCCTTGGGTGAGGCTAATCTTGCATGGCTTCAATCTTTTTAGGATCCACCCTGCTGATGTCCTTGACAACCTGATGACCCATGTACTCTACTTCTGACGCGCCAAAAGAACATTTAGACTGTTTCAGGAAAAGTTGGTGGTAAGAGAGTAGATGGAGAAATTGATCCACATGAGCAAGATAAATCCAATGGATATGTATGAACGTGATAAAGGTGAAGAGATAAATCCAATGGAATAGGTCTCAAATAATGGTGAAAAAAATTCCAAACTTTTTTTTTTTTTTACACCGTTGGAGTTATACTCTAGTTTGAAGAATATTGTAGCTATGAAATGCCCAAATGCTTAACCAGGAATAAATGTGTGGTGATTTGGCAACCCGAACACAGTTGCGTGACAATAGATCTTGTCTGTTTTAATTTGTTTATGTTTCTGTCCCCAAGGGTTCTACAGAAAAGGGTTTGCCCTGTGATATAGCTCTTTGATATATGTGTGGGGTCCAACATTAGTACTCGGCCCAATATCTCAGGGCACTAACTAAGGAGGCTAGACCATACCCTTAGCCATACTACCCGATTACCCAGGTACTAGAGAGTATCTTCTCGAGTGTTGTTCTTGGTGGCAGTACAACAATCAGGCGGCTGATCAATTTATCTAAAGAGGGCTTCAAGTAATCTAGGTCGATCCGTACAGAGGTTATGTTTGATGCGCTACCACTCGAAGGGGTACCAATAGGGGTTACAAGAGTGGCCAATAGATGTGCGGTTAAGTACCACTTGTATTTCATACATGTATGAATCCCTCTATCGCGGGTTTATGCGCATAGCAACAGATATATGTGTCTTAAAGACGTCGGAATACGTCTCTACCTTGAAAAAAAATTACCCACAATTTCTGCCGAGGAAAGTGCTCTGATACCACTTGTAATTTACCAGATATAAAAAGTATGCAGAACAGAAATAAAATGCTAGAAATGGCAGAATAACAACAATATAACCAGAAAAATCACCACAATAGCACTGAAATGATATAAGAATAACAATAGAAATAACACTTTGATTCTGAAAGCAATGTTCATGGGCCTCTTCGAGGGGGAAACCTCCAGTTGAGCAGATCTCTATTACAATAATATCTAAGTTGGGGTTCTCATACCCTCGATTCCTATTTATACTAAATATGTCTATCAAAATAAGCATCTAGAGGAAGATCCTTATAGAAGCGGAAGCTTCTATTAGGTCTTCTTACATTCGACTTATTCTATTTTATTGCAAGGCCTTATTAATATTGACCTTTATTACATCCGAATATAGTGTTCTACCTATGTGCGGGTTAGGACCCTAACAATCTCTAAATGCAATTAAATGGGTACTTGCAAGGATATTTGTCACAAGTTTTTTATTCCTTGTCATGACCATCTCAATTATGACACACACCTAATCTACAATATGTGATTGATCCTTATTCAACAATTCATCTATGTGGCATAACCAACATATCAACATGTAGTATGCTATTGTGCCAACTTAACTCCAAATTCCTTGACATCATCAATGGGATCTCATAGTGGATCGAGGTGATGTGTCCACTATCTCTAATGATTAAAGTTGATTGTATTATCATAATTAATGCCCCTAACAACTAACATATTCTCAAATTAAGTGTTATGTAGAGAATGTAGTCAATCAAGGGTAGTTTTTTCTATGCTTTCAAGGTAAAGTGAAAACTAAATATCTTTGTGGTTTCAACCACATACTTTTATAAGTTAGCCAAAAAATCTTTGTGGTTGAAACCACATATGTTATTCAATCACACATGTAAATGGATTATGTGGACTACCTAACCAATGTTTTTTATTAATCTATCATAACTGAACTAATATCCACCACTAACACCCCAAAATTTCATTGCACTTATTGAGGTTCATAGTGGCAATTAGTAGGAACTTTCATTACATTTCAATGAGAATAGAACTAAGAAGTAATTCCTCTTAAGCCCCCACTACTATTTACTATGTAGGAGGACCTCACCAGTTTTGCGACAAAACTATATAACTTCTTGTTCACTGTAGTTTTTAGTTGTTCTACCTAAGATGCCCCTAACATGCTACAACCTAGTTCATTATGCAATTATTAACGCTTGATCCCAATGACATTTTAGAAAGGATTATCATGGAATTTTCCTTAGATGGGGTTGTCTCTTACTACACATTACATATATCACTATCTCATTAGAGTAGGCACTCAACTAGTCTATTAATATTGGATTACAAATATCACTATCCATTGTTAGTTGTGCACTCATACAAATCTAGGGAACCCGGTGTGATGAAACACAACCACTTGGTAGTATACCATTACTAAAAACCTATATGAATATCATTGACATAATTCATATTACTCATGACATTTATATTCCTAAACAAATCAAACATTTTATTTAAATGTTGAGCTCCTATAGCCTTACAATCCTCCTTTGCTTGAGCAAAGCACAACTTCATTGGATCCTTGAATTGACATTGATCATAAGTTCAATACACTAGCTCCTTTTTACCAAGCCATATATAAAATGACTCAACACACATACACAATGCTATATAAATATTCTACATTGTCAAATAAAGTTAGTCCCATGCATAGTCCAAGTATTTCACATTTGAGCAAGTGAGAAAAACAATTGCTTTGTGGACAACACACTAAAATTTTATGCATCAACATTAACCTCCATTGCCTACAGGAAAACAAATTCTACTTCCAATGCAATGGAGACCATTTATACCTAGGGAAAGGAACTCTTGATCCATTCATTGACCTAATTATTGTTCATAATAGATATTCATAATATCTAAATGCAATTAAATGGGTACTTGGAATGATATTTGTCACAAGTGTTTTTTATTCCTTGTCGTGACCATCTCAACTATGACCCACACCTAATCTACAATATGTGATTGATCCTTATTCAACAAGTCATCTATGTGGCATCACCAACAGATAAACATGTAGTATGCTAACTCCAAATTCCTTGGCATCATCAATGGGATCTCATAGTGGACCGAGGTGATGTGTCCACTAGCGCTAATGATTAAATTTGATTGTATTATTGTAATTAGGGCACCTAAAAACTAACATACTCTAAAAAACACTAAGAGTTTTCTATTCCTTTTGTTAGCATGGAAATCATCTCAATGATGGTAGATTTACACTATAAATATATAATTCTAATCATTGTAAATATCATGAAATTGTACATTGTTAAACAAAGTTTTGCAATGATATATTTCATGTTATAAATCTCTATCGTAGTTTCATTATAGCTAAAGATACAACAAGTTCATGACATTGCTTTGATCCTTGCTATTTATTGTAGCTCATCCATTTATATTGTAATATATGTATATTTGAGCCAAATATGGGTCAAAATATGGGTCACATTGTGTTTTATCTCTTTTGGCTCTAGTATCTCTTTGTTCCTTTACTAATTTACATCACACTTTATACCGTAAGTATCATAACTCTACAAACCCCTTCTATATGGTTATGCAACATCAATACACTTGTGCATTCATTATTTATTTGGAATGGTTGAGTTTCTTTTTATAAAGGATCATTGTCCATTGTGACCTACTTAGAAAATATTCCACATGCATCACATAGAAAATATTTCAACATCTATTCTTTGCAATAAAAACATTCTAGGGATTCAACTATGCCCTAATAACTTTAAACTACAAACATAAACATATTTTTTTTAGAGGGAGTTGTGATATATAACCTACAACTTACATAAT
>JZKD02S0867522.1:171526-184510 GCA_000966675.3 Picea glauca
GACCTAGTCCACCTTACATTGAATGACCACATTCTCATATATTAATTGACTTCCACTAATAACACATAACTACATTCCCATTGGGTACCTCCCTAGGTACCCCATATTACCTCCCCAGGTATACTACAACATTTGTCACAATCCCTAGTCAATGAGGAGGAAAAATATATCATATGAAGGTCAAAATACTATGTGCACATGAATTATTTATTAATATTCATAAAAAAATAAATTAATTTAGTGTGAGAATCCACCTCACGTTTAGTTTCCTAATCTCAAAGAGAGGTTGACAATCTCATGGATGGTTGAGATATTTTCTCAAACAAAAATTATAATTTGGTGGATCTTGAGAGATATTTCCTCCTTAAAATCATTGCAAGATATTTTCTCCCAAAAATCCTTGAGAGATATTTTCTCCCTACAAATCTTGGATATCTCATTTTAGTGGATCTAGTGAGTGATCTTCTCCATGGTGGTTAAGCCTCCAAATCCTATATAATGAGGGATTTCCATGGTGAAAGGAGGAAGTTGGGAGATATTATACTTATGATTGTGGGATTCATGCAAGGGTTGGATGAGGAGAGCTTGGAGGAGTTGCAGTTGACATCATTCATGGTCTGTAAGTTTTATTTGTTCTCATTTAATATACTTGACCTATTTCCTTCAAGGATGTGGTTTAATGTGCTTGTCTATGTTTAATTTAATTTGCATAGATTAATTTGATTTGAATAATCCATTAGAGTAGAAGGAAGCCTCTTGTTTCTTGTTGTTCATTGCAAGTATTGATTTGTGTCAGGAATTGGATCAAGCTTGCGGATAGGAGCAACTAGGACAAATGTCATAAACAGAGTACATCCTATTTTACCTTCTCCTCTCTTTTTTTATAAGAAAAATGAATTTATAGGAATAGTAGTGTCCAAATGATTTTTTATGTCTTGGTATAGGCGTCAATAATCCAAGGGAAAGTTCACCTGTTCGCAGGGGAATATTTTCATAAAAGAAATTGGCAAATCCACTGGGGAGGGACATTGAATTGTCTTTCCTTGGATTGTATGAGATTTTTACCACCTTTAGATCTTTTTGTTTGCTTGTTTCTAGTCTACTTCCCTTTCTCTCTTCTTCATTGAATATTTCACAGAGTCTTTGGAAAAAATTTCTGATTTTTTATCCTTTTTTATGAGTTTTTGGGAAGGGCATCGCTCCTCTACTAGGTACACCAGAGTGATGATCTAGGATCAATGATCCCCTATAGTGTATACAGAGCGTTTATCTCCTTTTCTAGGTTTTTCTACCCCTTTCTACTCATTTTTTCTCAGTCTAATCCTAAAGGGATTTTTTCTCAAAGACCTTTGAATACTATTGACATTGTTTTGCTAAGAGTTGGGAATTTATCACTCATTTATGTTTATCCTTTGAGTTTGCAAACTTTCTCTTAGTTGTGGTCCCCTTGGGTTAACAGGATCCCTTGTTTGTTTTTTCCTTTTGATTTTATCTGATCTTTGTCTTGTAAATCTTTCAGATTGCTTGATGTTGTAGGTTTGTTCATCAACTAAGGTTTGCAAAGGTTTCTTGGTATTGGGCCTTCTTTTCTTCATTTGAAACATCTTGATTTTCTGGATGATTAGGACTCTTATGACAACCTAGCTTGATTTATGTTTCTTGTTTCTCTTTGTTTGAGGATTTTCGTGAGTGTTTATCTTCTTTCTCTTTTGCATCTTTGAGTTCTTGATTGAACAGGTTATCATACTTATTTATTTAAGTTCTCGTTATCCTTTGAGTGCATTCTTTGTTTGATATATTTTTTCTTCATGTCTTTTGTATCTGCATTCGACTCTTTCATTTTGATTGAAAGTAATGAAGCATTAAATCATTTTCATTTTCTTTTTTTTTAAATCAAATAAACAAGATAATTGTGTTCTTGATTTTGGGTAGTGTAGTACATTGCATCTAGGAATTGCATTTGGGAATTGGGTGTTTTTGTTGAAGAAAGTTGAACCTATTCTCCATCCTGTATGTAGGATTCATTGAAGAAAAATATTTGCATCTCATTATTCTGCATTCTTTTGGAGTCGAGTCTAAAACATCATAAGTTTCACTTTCGCACCCTTGAGTAAACAACAGTCCTAAATTGATCAAACACTTTTATATTATCTGGTAGTGAACCTACATTATCTTAAAGTGTAGGGATTTGGGATAGGTTGTGAGGATAACTTTTCAAAGAAAAACATAGAATATTGTGCTAGGGAGCAGTAAATCCAATTGTTTGTATAAGAATAGTTGGGATCCCCCTCTCACACAAGGGTTAAATATGAGGTCTCATGCAGGAGAGAAGCAGAGATTTCCCCTTCGAAGCTTAACCCACATAGTGGAAAGATCATATATTGGGGGTTCTTCCTAAGAAACAACTGGTTTCATTTGGTATCGAAGCTTCGTGGATCCCAAATCCATTTGAGGTTCTCAGTAGTATTTCGGTCCACTTGTCTTCAGTTATCTTGAATAATTTTGGACTTGTTATCATGCCCATAGGTTCCTTCTCGATTGTCGATTGTACCTGCCCGAAGGCTGACTATGAGTTGGTAATATTAGTGGCCTATATTTGTAGGGTTGATACACAGGGTGATAGTGAAGGGGATTCTTCGTTGTACCTGGGTCAGATGTTGGTCAAACTCACTCGGGCTCCTTGGAGGGTACACCCACAGGTAAACCTGTGTGGGAACTTGCACCAAGGCGTAAGTCCGTTAAGCAGGTCTCCAATGTAATTGATCCACTCACTCTATCCTATCCCCTTCCTATATTGATCTTGCAATGTTGGATTTCTTCACCAACTAGTGGTTTCATTGTGGAAAGGTTTTTTTTATTATTTTCTTCTTAGATTTATAGTGTGTGTTGTTTTTTTTCCTTCGTGGACCTTAGGTCGAGTCAGTGTCAATGGCATCAATTCCTGGAAATACCAACGAAGGAACCCATTTTCCCAAAGAACCTTTCACCTTTCCTTCTTTTGGAAACATTGGTCCTCCGTACATTGCCACATTGAGTCTTCCAAGACTCACCATTGGGTTACCGATTTGGTTTTCCCCACTTCGGTGATCTCGAAATTTCCCGGTGCTTCAAATGCACCTAATTCTTCATATGTAAGCATACCACCCACAAATAAACCCCGTGTTGACCTTTCACCTTTTTCACCCGTAAAGTCTCCTTCCCTTTCTCCTTCTTCGCCTAGTGAAATCTCTAAGAAAGTAGCCAGGTTGATAAGAAGAAGAAGAAACAAAAGAGGAAGAGGAAGAAGAAATAAAAAGAGACCAAGCCTCCAACTACATTAATTCATGTTGGATCCGAGCAACCAACTACTATTAATTGTACTGGGAGTTTTGATAAAGTCAAGAAGTCTAAAATGAAGAATCCTAAACCCAAATTCCCTTACAGGATTTGTAAGGGTGACCACTTTCTAGAGGGATTTCCCTAGTCACCCCAAGGTCTTAGAAATCCAGTCTTCCATGTCATCATCCCCTATTGAACATGCTAGTGAAACCCCATCAAATAGTGACATTAAGGTTGGTAAGAAGAACAGAGTTGTCAAATTTCCATGTATGTTATGCAAAGGTGATCATTACTCTCAACTTTTCCCTCGTATGGAAGAGGATTCTTATATTTTGGAAAATATTCAACTTCCAATTGGTTATCTTAATATATCTCCCAAGTCGTCATTAGTTGATGGACTAGTCAATATGGTTCCATCCCCAGTCAATTCGATTAATTAGGTGGTCAATGTGGTTTCATCATCGGTTGAACCACTAACCCAAGTATCTTATCTAGTTCCATCATCGATTATCCTGACTCTTCATCTGAAAATTTAAACCCAAGTGATTGATCTAGTTCCATCATTGATCAGCCCCACTCTTAATCTGAAGAGTCCCAAAGTGGTTGATCCAGTTCCATCATCTATCGATCCCACTCCTCCCTTGAAGAGTGCAACCAAAGTGGTCAATTCGGTTCCGTCATCAATTGATCCCACTCCTCATTCAAAGAGTGAGGATTTCTCTCAAGTCTACCTCTTTAATATTGATTCACCCAAACAAGGGGGCACTCTTCCCACCCCGATGGAACCCCCTTCAAGAAATAAAATGATTTCTATTAGTTGGAATCATTTGACAAAACATCATCTTCCTTCTTACATGCCTTTCCAAATCACCGTGCAGGTTTGTGATAGAAATATTCCTAACACTATAATAGACAGAGGTGCTTATGTTAGCATCTTATCTATGAATGGTTGGAAATATTTTGGTTCCCTGCAGCTTGCGCCCATGACTCAGAATCTGTTGACCTTTGACAGAAGAGTTAGTCAACCTTTATGGATCCTCCCTCAGTTTCTGATTACTTTGGGAGGAAAAATGGTCTACGTCGATGTGATGGTAGTTCAAAACCCCTTTGATTTTAACCTTCTCCTTGGGTGAGACTATGTCTATGTTATGAGAGATTTTGTGTCCACTCTCTTTCGAGTGATATGTTTTTCTCAAAATGGAAACAAAGTAATGATCGACCAACTTTCATTCATCGAACCTCATCTGATCGTCAACCATCCACCTTCCCTGAATGGTCCATACATTCCAATGATGTCCACCATGTCATAAGTTAATTATGTAACGACCTGCCCCATGCATTCAACCCCAAACAAGAGGGAATATCTCCCCTCTCCTGACTTAGATCCAGTAGTTGACATGGTAATCTCTTCGATAGGGATATTAGAGCCAGATATCCCTACCCTTATCCATATACCAAATATATCCTAAAATACATGGTTGAAATTTGTCCCTTTACAAGTATTCCTTCCAGAGCATTGTACTCTTGGAAGCCACGATCAAGGAGAGGTTTTGAGCATAGTTTCTTCTCTGTGGAAAGCTCGTTAAAAAATGAAACAAAGGTTTTGAGCATAGTTTGTCTTCTCTATGGAAAGCTCGTTAAAAAATGAAACAAAGGTCTTGAGCATAGTTTTTGTTCTCTTTTGAAAGCTCGTTAACAAATGAAATAGAAGATACGATGTTGTTGGGGAAAAACACCCTACGGACTAGCAAATAGAGTTCATACTTTGCATGCAGATATGAACGAATAGAAATTAATTTCTACCTTCATCCCTAGATTTAAATCCCCTTTTCTTAGTAAATGCATGGAAAGATCAACCTACCTCGTTACAGGCGTTTGATGTCGATCCTCCATTGTGCTTGATTACTTGTTCACAATACTCCTTCCAAAGCTGACCTTCATTCAAGACGAGCAACAACTATGCATGCATACTACTTATATACTAATGGGTTAGAAATCAAACATATACTGATCAAACTATAAACAGTTCATGAATTGGGACGGGAAAATAATTTTCTTTATTACTTTGAGTGAGTCAGCTTACAAAAGTTGAGACCGACCACTGCTCCTTGAACCTGATCCTGGGCTCCTCTTCTTCTATCCTTCAACTGCTTTGCTTTGAATCTTCTTTAGCACAAGGAAAGGCTAAAGGGTTGGGACAATGGGAATACATAAATGGGCAGAGTTTCTTTGTTATATTTTTCCTCCTCCTAATGGGACCCCTACCCCTTCTTTTATAGGCTAGAAGGAGCTAGGTATTTGGATGAACCCTCGGCCATGCATGGTCGGGAGTTTCACTTAACTCACCCATAGTTTTTTGTTTCGTCGGAAACTTTCATTTTTTTATGCTTTTTTCAGTCCATGCGGGTTGTTTTGGGTCAGCCAACGTGTAAACGCGTGCAGTAATGGATTAGGGCGTGTGGGCCTTTATTCAAGAGGATTTTCAAAGAGTTGTTCAGTAATGTTTTGGCAAAGAAGGGATATGAGTTGGCCTGATGTCAGGTAAGCATGTGTGGTGCAATTTAGGGTTATAACATATGCCCTCTAATGTGTGAGGTTAGAAGAGCATCTAATGGCCGAAATACATTACCAATCTTTACAGATGTGTCGAACGATTGAGCCCAAGGATCAGGAACCGGGAGGTGTTGTCTGCAAAATAACAAATGTCTCACCGAGGTGGGAATACCCATGCTCGGGATAAAATAGAACCATGGCTACCAATCAAATACACTGTAGATCCATGTTAAATAACTATAAAGAGTAGCCGCGAACAATACACAGTGGAGCTACATCTCGAAATCAGAAAGATATACATATAGAGTATCCATCTTCCAGAAGTTGATTCAGCCTGATGGTTGGAGATGAGATCTTCAGAGCTCGAGAAACAAATTCAAAATCTTCAAAACTTGAGTAGGAGTGTAATATGAGTGTACGACTGCACTACCCAGAGGTCTTCGACAGCTCGTCGGTCATGGACTTGATAATCTTGATGATCAGACTGAAGGCTTCAGTGATTTCAAACAAAAACTTGATTGGATGGTCAGGATGACTGGGTATGCGGACAAAAGACATATTGCAGAGGGGTTGACTCAGGCATAGTGACAAACTTCCCTTGGACAATAGCACGACAAATGATGAGACTCAGGCAGCATGTATGTTAATCATAAGTCTACGAAGCAGGAGGCAACACAAACTCTCCATATGTTTGGAAGGATAACCAAACGGTGGAGGACACAACTCTATACAACGAGATAAGCTTCCTAAGGTCGTACTACATCCCATAGTCTGATGAAAAAATGGACAGATGTTCTTTATCCAAGGGCAACTCATTATGCTACCAATAAAGAAAATACTTTTCCCTTCCTCTTTTTGGGGTATATTTGATTTTTTTTTGTTCTTTTCAATAATTGTGGAAAAAGAATAAAGGAATATTACGCTACAAAGGAGGAACGAGTGTTGAAAACATACAAGTTCAAGGCACAAGGACAAGACTGATGTTCTAGTAGAAAGACACTCAGGAAAAATCCTTCGAAGGCCAAAGGTGTTAAGACGCAGAAGAAAATTGTTACAAGGCTGGTGTATAAGGTATGCAAATGCGGTTAATAAAACACACAATGGTAACGTTCTTCGATGTAATTTTAACGAGCCCAGAGAAGGTAAGCTCGGTGGTTTTTCATATTTAGAGAGTCTGAAAAAACATAAAAGGAGACTCCATTGGGGTACCTTTTTCGAAGATAGTCTAGTCGATTCGAAAAAGAGTAAACTAGCACCGATTAGATGTCGATTCAAAACCATTTTAACGAGTGTGACAAGGACAAGAGCACTCGGCCATTTTTTCACTTTTAAGGAGTCTGAAAAAAGCTTAACTATGGACTCCGTCAGGAATATTTTTCTAGACCAATTTAACGAGTTTGAAAGAATAAGGTCACTCGGCGATCTTTTCAATTTTAGGGAGTCTAAAAAGAGCTTAACTATGGACTCCGTGGGGGTTTCTTTTTCGTAATTTTAGTCCCTCAGGCTTGAAAAAGGGATAAAATTATACCTGAGAGTACTCTTCTAAAGAACGAAAGTTCCATAGAGTATACCTTTGTTCGTATAGTTGACCGTCCGGACCGAAAAAGGGGTAAACTACCGCCGGACAGACGTGACTTCAAATTTCAGTTTAACGAGCGTGAAAGGCCACAAGATCGCTCGACAATCTTTTCATGTTGAGAGGGTCTGAAAAGGGCTTAAAAGAAGACCTGTTTAAGGAACGTTCTTCTGGAACAATTGAACGAGTGTGAAGAAACAAGGTCTCTCAGCAATATTTTCATCTTTAAGGAGTCTGAAAAGGGCTTAAAGAAGACTCCATAATGGTTACTTTTCTCAGTTAATCCGGACGAGATCGAAAATCATAAATGTAGTCTCGCCGGATGTTTCTTTTGGATCTCAAAGCGAGCTTAAAAACCAACAAAGGTATCTCATGGTCGACACTTTGTGGGTCGATGTTGGGTATCTTCTCGTAAGACCAGGAAAAAACGTCGCATAATTATTTAAAAAGATCTATATATAGTTGAATCTCTCTAGGGGAGCAGTCAGCTCCGATGAAAACATTCTCCATAATGCCAGGGTTTCGGGAGATATTGATCGGTATAGTTTCAGCAATAGTTATCATATTTCTCTCAGCATAAATTTCATGTGTATCTAAGAGATTAATAGGACAAGGTTGATCTCCCATCATAGTCACATTGAATTCTCCTGCTTCGATTCGGCTTAACTCTGGGAGGAAATATGATGTGTGATGAAGATATTCCCAAGGTTTGTCCAGACTAGTCATTGCTTCGATTACTAATTCATCAGAGGGAAAGAATAAGTCTAACAAATCGATGTTGAAGAGAGAACCCTAAGCCCAAATAGGCTCTAGAAGTGGATCTAACTCTTGTGCAGGAGTTGGATCAGTGTTAGTTGAAGCTTGTTGGACTAAAGAGTACGCTACTTCAGCGGTGGACAAGGGAATGGACATACCCGAGTGCCCTGTCTCATCCATCATGGCTAATGGGGAAGGAAGTATCCACGGGTCATCGAAGTAAGTCGTGTGGAATGATGAAACCTGAAAAATCTCAACCTTATGATGATTGGATATAAATTTGATACCACCTTGAGGGGGCGGGTAATCGAAGGTACCCATCAAGGATGGGCACAAACCAACCCCTACGTTAACAACACCTGGTTGAGGATTATCAATCATTGGCACCATAGATGCCCCCAGTGACGAGTCAGGTCTGGAGAAAGACAATTGATCTATGGTCACAATCTGGCACTCGTGTGGAAACAACAAGACCCAGAAAACTGTAGCAACCATGGCTTGCATAGCATAAGTCCAACTCCTTCCTAAAAAAAGATTATAGTCGAGGGGAGCGTCGACTACTTCTACCTCGACACACAGGGTCTTCCCTCCTAACTGAACAGGGAAAGACATAATTATGCCATGTGGTCAGAACGAATGACCTTCGAAAGCAGTGAGAAGAGTAGGTGATGGAGACAAAACAGGCTAGCCAATGGCCTTCCAACATGCCAACGACATAATGCATGTCGAGGCGCCCTCATCGACCACTGTGTGGAAGATATTCTGTGTAAAAAATTTCGTGGGGTAAGCCACTACTATCTGAAACACTACGTGGTAAGGAAGACGAGGTTTTAAGCCCGTTGTATCTAACATGATGGTACTCGAATTACAAGTCTCAGTAGAGCCCAAAGAGGTTAACAAGGATTTTCTCTGAGAAGGGAAACTTTGGAGGACCTCCAAAGCAGACATCGCACAAGGGATTTGTGATAAATCCTCCACCAAAGAGTAGTTCTGGGTGGCCCTTGCATTTGGGTTATGAGAAGCTTTTTTAAATGCACCTTTCGGAATGCGTGTCATTTTTTCTCCCAATGTCTTCCCAATCTGTAGAGGAAGAGATGGGAGGTCATCTTCTTTACCCTTCTCAGAAGCGTTTGGTTTACTATAATCGTGCACTCTAGTTGATATGAAAGCATCACCCCTAACCATATATACGTTCGTGGATGAGGGATTGTTCAGAGACAGGCAGGTTTCTTGGCTGCCCCCTTCTGTGCTTGTAGAGGCTTGAGTTAGATTTTGCCCATGTTGAAAGGGATTAGTCAACACTGCTTGTTGTTGCTATGTGACAAACATTTGGGCCTCGGAAAGTCAAGGACATAGATGGGTCGGGTGGTATTCCGCGCACAAGTTGCATGGATACCTCATCTTTCATTTTTCAGTGTTGTCCCCGCCAGCATTATCGTTGGGTTTTTTATCCCCCTTACCCTTCTTTCATTGTTTTTTCTTCCCTTCAGGCTGTTGGGTGGCCTTTGGGTTAGTTGACTACACAGTGTGTACTTCCGACATAGCCAAAGAAGTAGTTTGGTTGGCCGCTATGTGTTGTATGGATAACTGTTGCAACTGCTTTGTCAATTGCTAAGAGAGATTGGTTTGTGTTGAACCGAAAATACCATCGGCATGTGGTCCAGCTCTTTGTCTAGTTTTATCTAGTATTGAACATGGTGCATCTGACAAGATGTTGTATAATAAACTGGACTGAGAATAGATAAGATCAATATGTTGAGCCCTCATGATGGCGTCTTCTTCTGAGAAAAATCTTGACGTCACACCATATTTGGATAATTGTGGGACCAAAGACTTAAGAAACCACTCAAGCAGGAATGTTGGTGGAACTGGTACCTTGATTAAACTCTTTCAGCATCTCCATTCTTAGATGTGATCAGAGATATGGTTCGTTGTTGTCTGTTCGAAATTAGCGAGAAGCTCTATGCCAGTGTTGTATCTCACAGGTAACTGGAAATGGTTAAGGAAATCCATCGCCAGTTCGCCAAAAGAAGAGTATCTTGAGCGATTGAGCTCAATGTACCATTTCGCGACACTCCCAATGAGAGTACGTTGAAACAATCGCAATTGTACGGAGTCATCTTTTAATGAGTTAGATGAGAACCAAAGATGGAAAGTAGTCACATGATCACCTGGATCTTCGTTAGGCTTGGCTTCAAACTTTAGAATGTCTGAAGGCAAATTCATCAGCATAGGAGGCCAACGCAGATCGTGACAAATAGGGTCGTTCAACAACCTTGTTAAATTTGGCAAGTGTAAATTTTCCAGGAACGGTAGTTTAGGTTGTTGCTGATAACCTGGGAAAAAGGGTCTTGGAGTTTGACTGGCACCAAGTTGCCAGAAAAAGTTTGGCTGTTGGCCCAGATTCTGGTAGAAACCATGGCCCTGGCCAGTGTAAGGATTTTTTATATGTGGAGACATCATCGGTTGATTTCCCAAATAGGACATAGATGGTTGGGCATGCATTGTATTCGAAGGACTTTGGGAAGGATTACCTTATGCCGGTCTCGTGGGGATAGGCATAGTAGTTTGTCCAAGGTTCCATTGATTGTGGAAAGAACTACCCCAGATCGACATTCTAGAGGAGCGAACAGATCCTTGCCCTGAATTCCAAGGTCCTGCTAGGTTTTCCCCCTGTGCAAGAATAGTACCCTGCATAGGAGTAGATTGTCCAAAAATGGGGTTTCCCCCAGTCAGGAAAGTGACTAACGAGAAGGTTTTGTTACCAAACATTATGTTCCAAGAAAATGGTGTCGAACCTACCGACATACTATGTGAAGGTGGTCCTTGACTCCCCATTCCAAATAAACTATTGTGTGTAGGTTGCTCGGTGGATTGTTGATGCAAGCCACCGAGTGAAGGGGATGAAGGAGGGATGTGACCTCCTCCGTAAGGAAAAGTGTTAAAAGGGATAGGAGTGCCCCCCATGTGACCTTGCAGAGGAGCGCTAGAGCTCCCTGCCCCCAGACCCATAGTCTGTAAAGTGGAGTAGGAAAGTACAGGACTTGTACCCGAACTAGGCATTCTGTATGAGAACGGAGGGCCTGTCACACTAGCTGTGAAAGGGGTTGTGGCCGCTGCCAAAGATGGGTTCAGACCACTGTGCGAAGTAGTTGTGGTCGAGCCCATGGTGACTCGAACCATCGACGGTGGGTTAGGAGATGAAATATCTCCTGTGGTGACAACTGTGGTGGGAATTGAATAATTCCTAGAAGGAGTAATAGCATTTGTTTCCATTGTTGTGTGTGACACTGTCTGGCGCTCGTGAAATTGAATTGGTAAAATAAAAGGTGCCAAGAAATCAGTAGTTGGGGTTTCAACCGGGCCAAGAGCGGTTGCTTCAAGGTCCAAAACGGTCGATTCCTCTGGAGGTTGTTCGGGCACAATAGTTTGTAACCCTGTTGCTTCAAAATACCCTTGTTGATCTAGCTTTCGCCTTAAAGGTGGCGAGGGTGGATCCAGTGTAACCGGCGACAGGCCAAGAAGCCTTCATGACCGGTGGAGCTCGGGATCCTCCACTGTGTGAGAAGATCCAAGAAACTCTAAGGTAGTCTAAACACTCAAAAGTAACACCCACTACAAAAGAATCCCTGGAAGATAAGACAAGCAAATACTAAATTAATTGGAAGAGCAGTTACAACAACCAACACTAGAGTAACTTACCAGTGCAAGTGAAACTCAAACATAGAAGCACCCTATGGGTATACTCTGCAAAGTGTGGCCCAATGTCTGTCCTAGGTACCACGATATACCCCCATAGTCACCTATGTATGTCCCTAACAAAGATTGGCAACTAGGTTGCCAACACGCGAACAGTCACCAGGCGGGTACAGTCGAAAGTCGGGTAGGCCACAATGAGCAGGGTATCGAGCCCGAAACCTGTCAAGGGTATCGAGAGAAAATGGTCTGAAGACAACTAAGGACCTCAAACAGATTCGAGACCCACGAATCCCCGTGGTAAATGCAAACGATGAAATCCCAAAACAAGCCCTCTATATGTGCTCTCCACTACGATTGGTCTGGCTTTGGAGGGGTTATCTCCGCTACCTTTCCGCATGCGACCTCGTGTTTATCTCTTGTGTTAAAGGGGGGTCCCAGATAAATTTCATAAAAATGGACTTAGACACTCCCTATCTCAGACTCTAATGTTTGATTTTGAATGGCCTTGAAGAGTTTCCTTCCAACCTAATCCAAGGCCCTAGTCCTGAACTAGTTTGTGAACCCTACAAACATAAAAGTCTAGTAGATTTGAAATTTAGAGTTACTTTTATGGCTTTGTATTACGTCAAGGGGTATGAGGATGAAACTGATGATGTGTAAAAGACGAAAGAAAAATAAAATGAATTAAAAAGTTCAAAACAAAACTTTTACTGAATGCAAAATTTCGACAACTTTTCAAAAAATATTTTTAATTTTTCTAAGATTTTGGATAGCAAAAACTCAAAGGAATTTCACTCGACTATGAGCTACTTATGATCTAAGTGAACTACAAAAACTTATGAAATAAAAGACTTTTCCCTAGCCTAATAATGCATAAACACACTGTTCAACCAAACAAGAAAATGAAAAGATTTTTTTTTTATTTTAAATGCTAGTAAAGCAAGAAAGGAAAAATACCGACAAGCAAAAACCAAGAAAAACAATTATGGCCTAATCGCAGATCGCAAAGAATCAGATTAACAAATCACACAATATAAATTGTAAAAAAACGACTCTCACACTTGTCTAAAAACCTTAAATAT
>JZKD02S0867522.1:184560-213258 GCA_000966675.3 Picea glauca
TTCTGACAACGTTTTAAAAGAGAAAAAGAAATCCAAGGGTAAGATTAATCCTAAGCTACTGACTTCTCACACAAATATTCGAACACCTGAGAGGAATAATTCATATCAAGGGAAAGGATGACCTCCTTACCCTCAACAAAAAGTATTATGTACAAGCACGCAACTGTCACTTTAACAGCAAGCATGCGAACATGCTCTGAATATAGACAGAGTGCGTGTACATGTGGGCTGACCTTGTTCAAGCCATGTGTATATATAAACTCTGAGAAAAAAATGGAAACAGACAAACCAAACCAGGAAGAGACCACTGATATTGATAACCAGGATCCCTTAAAGGCTTGGACACTCTTTCTAACAGAAAAAAAAATAATGCAAGGAAAAAATAATAAGGCAAAAAACAATTTGAGATAGAACTGTTAGCAAACAATACTTAGACAAAATTCTAGAAAACCCCCTGAGAATGTGTGATTCTGATAGGGAAGAGGATGACTTCCTGTGAGGTTCTCTGAACTCTACACGCTTATGCTACCTCTACAGCTAGCGTTCACATGGGGGATGTAAGAGGATAGGGTGCGGGTACACACATGTAGACCTTGTGCGGGCCATGTGTACCTCTGTGGGTCCCAAAAAACACAGTCAAGCAAAAGTCAGGGAAAGATGGTATGGAAAACCAGACTCCTTGCTAGCTCAGACCTTACAGAAATGAAAAGAAAAGACAGGCAAGAAAAACTAGTCTTTAAACTACCCAAAAACTAAATAAAATTCCAAGAACCCTCGAGATTCTCCCCAGTATGGTTGCCAATTCTGTTGTTGGGGAAAAACACTCTACGAACTAGCAAATAGAGTTCAGACTTTGCATGCAGATATGACCAAATAGAAATTACTTTCTACCTTCATCCCTAGATTTAAATCCCTTTTTCTTAGTAAATGCATGGAAAGATCAACCTACCTCGTTACCGGAGTTTGATATCGATCCTCCATTGTTCTTGATTACTTGTTCGCAATACTCCTTCCAAAGTTGACCTGCATTCAAGATGAGCAACAACTATGCATGCATACTACTTATATACTAACGGGTTAGAAATCAAACATATACTAATCAAACTATAAACAGTTCATGAATTGGGATGGGAAAAGCATTTTCTTTATTACTTTGAATGAGTCAACTTACAAAAGTTGAGACCGGCCACCGCTCCTTGAACCTGATCCTAGGCTCCTCTTCTTCTGTCCTTCAACTACTTTTCTTTGAATCTCCTTTGGCACAAGGAAAGGCTAAAGGGTTGGGACAATGGAAATACGTAAATGGGCATAGTTTTTTTTCTATATTTTTCCTCCTCCAAATGGGACCCCTACCCCTTCTTTTATAGGCTATAAGGAGCTAGGTATTTGGACAAACCCTCGGCCATGCATGGCTGGGAGTTTCAGTTAATTCACCCATAGATTTTTTTTCTGTCGGCAACTTTCCTTTTTTCATGTTTTTGTCGGTCCACGTGGGTTGTTTTGGGTTAGCCAGCGTGTACACGCGTGCAGTAATGGATTAGGGTGTGTCGGCCTTTATTCAAGAGGATTTTCAAAGAGTTGTTCAGCAGTGTTTTGGCAAAGAAGGGATATGAGTTGGCTTGATGCCAGGTAAGCATGTGTGGTGCAATTTAGGGTTATAACATACAAGCATATTTTTCCTCTCTATAGCAAGTTCATTAAAAAATGAAAAGAAATCGAGGGATTGAACCTAGAACCATGAGAATGGTTGTTTTCATGTGTCAATCTCGTTAAAAATGAAAAATTCACCTCTCCTATCAAGTAGAGTATTTTCACTAGATCTCGTAGATATCAAGTCAAGTCTTTAACTAGATCTCATAGATGTCGATTCGAGTCTTTCGTTAGGTCTCGTATTTGAACCTTCATTTCATATGCCTTTGTCAATTGACCTTTTTTCCTCCATCCAGTATAGAAATCAGTGACAATATAAGTGTCGAAAAATGAAACGAAGTTTGGTGGAACATGTCTTCAGCCTTTGATTATCATTCTCGACTTAAGCCACTAGCTTTTCAAGCTGGGGGAAGAGTACCAACCATCCATGGGTATCCCTCAAAACCTTTGGAAATTACGTTGGGAAATTAAAAACATAGTTTAATTTTGTTTCAAGCTTGTTTAAAAATGAAACCAATTCTAAGCTTAGTCTTTGTTCTTTCTCTTGCTCATAAATACATGAGAATGTGACCAAGTATACTTTTATCACTTTTTTGGACTCGTAAATGTTATACAAAAAAGGAATCCACTGGAGTTTTCTTTAATCTCTTTTCACTCTCTTTAAACATGAAAATATTGTTGAGTGATCTTGCTTCCATTCACACTCATTAAAAGGTTTGAAAGGGCATATTTCGAGTGATATTTTATCTCTATTTTGGCCTCATGAGACTAATTATGAAAAAGGAGCACTCTAAACAAGTATGATTAGAAGAGTTCTCCCCTATATTTATTTACACCTTTTTTTGTCTTGGGAGACTAAATTTATGAAAAATTCATCATGGATTCGCCTTTAAGTTCTTTTCAGACTCTCTAAACATGAAAAACAACCAATTTTTCCTTCTCTTGACTCACTAAACTATACATTGAAGGACCCATATGGGAACAAACCCTTACTTCTTCCAATTTTTTAAATAAATGAGTGGAACTTACCAAAGGTGAGTTATATCAAGCATGTGTTACCCTCCTCGAGCTCGTTAAATGAAAAAGAGGTACTCATCTATCTAGGTGAGGTAAAAATTGAAGGAAGTGGGTCAAATTTTTGGGAATCCTTTATAGAAACTATTGTCACCCTTGAACATGGCATCTATTTGCATCTCATCTTATAGTTGGGTAATCTGTTTATCTTCGATTCATACTAATTCCATGGTGTCTCCATATGTTTTTTTCCAGCCGAAGAGTGCTCTTATTATCATCACATTATATTCTTGTTACTTGTCAAGTCAATGATTCCAAGTCATTTGTCATGCCTCATCATGTTCAAGGGAAGTTTCACTTCAAACCATCCATCTACAATATTTCCAGTTTTCATTTCCTATGTTAGTCCATAATCATTCAATTCACCATCTTACATCACTTTCCTGTGTCAATTTCATGTTGATGATGGGGGATACATCAAGGACCTCCTTCAATGAGTCTTTTCCTGTTGAATTCAACACATTATCTGAGAATCAGAATTACAAACCAATTAGTACCTTGGGACTTGCATGCCTCAATGGAAGGCCTCCTCACTTCCAACGGTAGGTTTATATCATTGGCCTCTGATCGGATGATTCCACGAATGTTCAACCTCATATCATTTATTCACATTCGTTGGAATGTACTAGGGTACCTTGGGAGTCATTGACATCATTGGTGATCTCCCTCACACTTGTTAATGGTTTACCTCAATGATTGGCAATCAAGTGGTTTCTACCATGTTCGACATCAGATCAATCTATTCACATGGATAGATTTGTACTACATTGGGGTTGGGACAAAGACCCTAGGTTGAGCATTCACTCTGTTATATTATTTTCCCAAGTTGCGAAGGAGATCATTTGAGCATGATGATATATTTATTGTCCCATATATTCACATTGTAGTGTTCTGTAGCTATTTTTTATCATCTCATAGCTCCACTGTGCATTTTTCATGGCTACGATCAGTTCATTTCATGGAGGTATGGGTCCACATTGTATATCTAGTGGCCATATCCTCAGTCATTATTTTTCATGGATCCCCAGTGTATTGGTCGACGATCGTGCTTTGAGTCATCTCATATTCCGAGCATAGGTATGTCTGCCTTGGAAATGGAACATATATTAATAATTTTTTATGGTTGTTTGTAGCTTCTTCCGGGATCTCCAACTCCACATCCTTGCATTGAATAATTGTAAAGTGTTTCGACCATCAGTTTCTCTTATGACCTCACACTTTAGGGGGCATCAGTTACACATTAAAATGCCACACTTAAGTACCTCACCCTAAGTGTCGCAAGTGTTGTAAAAGTGTCATATGCAACTTGCTAAGTGTTGCATACACCTTGACACCATGAAAGAACATTTGTCACAATCCATAGTCAATGAGGAGGAAAAATATATCATATGAAGGTCAAAATACTATGTGCACATGAATTATTTATTAATATTCATAAAAAGGAAATTAATTTAGTGTGAGAATCCACCTCACATTTAGTTTTCTAATCTCAAGTAGAGGTTGAGAATATCATGGATGGTTGAAATATTTTCTCAAACCAAAATCCTAATTTGGTGGATATTGAGAGACATTTCCTCCTTAAAATCCTTGAGAGATATTTTCTCCCTAAAATACTTGAGAGATATTTTCTCCCTAAAAAATTTGGAGATCCCATTTTAGTTGATCTAGTGAGTGATCTTCTCCATGGTGGTTAATCCTCCAAATCCTATATAATGAGGGCTTTCCATGGTGAAAGGAGGAAGCTATAATATATCAAACTTATGATCGTGGGATTCATGCAAGGGTTGGATGAGGAGAGCTTGGAGGAGTTGCAGTTGACATCATTCATGGTATGTAAGTTTTATTTGTTTTCATTTAATATACTTGACCTATTTCCTTCAAGTATGTGGTTTCATGTGATTGTCTATGTTTAATTTAATTTTCATAGACAAATTTGTTTTGCCTAATCCATTAGAGTAGAAGGAAGTCACTTGTTTATTGTTGTTAATTGTAGGTATTGATTTGTGCCAGGAATTGGATCAAGCTTGTGGATAGGAGCAGCTAGGAAAAATGTCATAAACATAGTACATCCTACTTTACCTTCTCCTCTCTTTTTCTATAAGAAAAATGAGTTTATAGGAATTGTAGTGTCCAAATGCTTTTTTCTGTCTTGGAATAGGGGTCAATAATCCAAGTGAAAGTTCACTTGTCCGCAGGGGAATATTTTTGTAACAAAAAGAGAAGGACACATTGTCTTTGAGGAGAGATATTTCTCTTTCACGTACCAAATTAGATAGAAAACATTTGTGGCCAAAAAGGGAAAATGAAACATATGCAGAAGCTTCATGGATTTTGAAAAATAAAGAACTAGACCGACTAAAAAATTTCATACATTCAATAAGGACACCTACTGGCTATGGGTCATCATTTGTTAAATATTTTATAGTTGATGGACATATCACATTATTTAAAACCCATGATTTTCATAATTTTATGAAGGTATTATAAATCATCGTTTAACTTTTATTGGTAAAATTTATTTGGTACTAAATATATTTTTATGTTCTATTGTGTGACAAAAATAAATAATGACCTTTCATAAATGTGTTTGAAAAAATATCATGCCATTGGTAATTAGGGGGGATTAATGTCTTACTATTGACTTGAGGAATTCCATAAGTCAATTGTCAACATTTGCAAGGTATGTGGTATGGAATGTTCATGTGTGAGAGATATAGAGATATTGTATTTCATTTTATTTTTTTCCTAAAGGTTTATACTAATTTAATATTCTTATATTAGGTGGGTGGCATACAAGGAGATACACGAATGTGAAGTGCCAAAATGGAAGAAGGAAATTGCAGAAATTGTATGTGTATTTGAGAAGGAGTTCCCTACAAGTTTCATGGACCTACAAGTCCATTTACTTATGCACCTAGTCGATGACATTGAATTGGTGGGTGTCGTATCAATGAGGTGGATGTTTTTATTTGAGAGGTATATGAAAACTCTAAGAAGATATGTTCAAAAAAAGGCACATCCACAGGTATATGACTTTGTGCACATGGCTCCTAGTTTGAATTACATTGTAGATCCATGTGGAAATATACCAAACAATTGTTCATGGCCATGAATAGGCAATACAAAAGTAGATACATGTCATAGGTTTTCATATTCACGAACAAGGCCTAGTGAAAACCAGTCTCAAAATCAATCTGAAGATATCTGTATACAATGGTGTACAATCTGATCTCCCATGATCACCGAAGTCATATAGGTATTGTTCCAATGAATGATAGCAACAACTCAGGAAAACTATGAACTGATTTCTTCAAGTCTTCTACACCATCCGCCAAAGGTTCAATTCTAAATCATGTGAATAAAGGAGTTGAGTTATAACACGATGAGACTTTGTTTGATTGTCGGTCATTAAGGTATATCGTTAACAAATGAGAGACAACTTACCGATAATGAAAGTAGGTATCAAGGCACAGAGTACATTATTACAAGTGTGAATAAAGGTGTTGAGGTCTAACACTTGAATAATCCATTGATCAGGATACATTGATGTATTCCCAACAATTGATGGCGAGATAACTTGCCACCGATGATTGTAAGCCTCTAGGTACTCATAGGACTCTAGGTCTCATTTCTAGAATATATGAGTTGAAGGCAATGAAAGGAGACCCGTTGAAAGGAGAGCATTAAGGCATCTCTCATCAGTCAACATGAGGAACAAAGAAGTAGCTTGATGATTTGGAGGAACTCAAATGAAGAACATGTTCATGAACTAACGACCCTATGCATATTTCACATGCACCAGATGCAAGCAGTGCATGAAAAAGACCCTCTGAATAGAAACCAATAAGGAAAATTTTTGACAAAGGAGAGGAGACCACTAATAAGGATAATGGCATCCAAGACACTACATGAATCCCAATGTGTGAATAAATTTCTTGTCGTCGAACACAAGGGAAACCCCCTAGTCAGTGACCAATGAGGAGATGTCAATTGTTGGTTTCAAGGCTACCTACCCATAAGGAAATAAGGACCAGGGTGCACGGTAGGACTATAGCTTCATGTAATTTTGAGACACACTGAGGGTATGGCCGACATGCAAAGTCAAGAGTTCTGAGAAATGGTCGACACAGGCTGATAGACATCCTTTGAACAAGATCATGAGACAAATGAATGACTTTGCCAGCATAGAATTAATGATGAAACTTTGTGATGCAGGATGCACCAATCAAACTCTCCATAGGGACTGGAAGAGTAACTAGTCAGAGGATTAAACTCTAAGTAATGAACTCAGCTTCCTAAGGTCATGCTAAACCCAAACTTCGGATGAAAAGTGGACTCAAAAGTGTGTGCTATGTTCAAAGGCGACATGACTACTACCAACATGAGATAATATTATTTTCCCGCTCGTCTTTTTTTGTTTTTTCATAGTCAAATGAATGTTATGATACAGAGGAGGAAACGAGTGTTGTGAGTAAGAAACTAGTTCCAATAGTGAAACATACCTATGCTCAATGCAAGGAGGTGCATGTAGGATATGGACACTCGGGAGAATGTTTCCTCTTAGGGTATAGGGTGTCAAGCTGCAAAGGATATAAACAAGGCTTTTCTTGGTTGATGATAAAAAATACTAAGGTGATAGGATTATAATGTGAAAGAGATAACTAACAATAGGCTCAATACTGCAAGCAAGAGAATGAGATGCAATTACAAATTAAATCCAAAGAATGTCCTTTTTCGTAAATTTAGTCCCTTAGGCCTAAAAAAGTATAAAACAATACCTAGGAGAACTCTTCTAGCCACTAGTGACTAGAGTGTTGTGTTGACTACATTTATGGTCAACAATACTTAGCTGGAAAAACATTTTTAGGCTTCCTCTCAATATCAATACTTGCATAAAATCTTGTGCAATTTTGTTGAGTTTCTACCATACATTTAAAGTTCACCATCTATTCGAACCCTTGATAGCTCGATGATATCGTCAAGTTTTTCACCATTCAAGAATGTTTTAGTGATCATAAAGAGTAGTTGTTTGTCAAACATAATGGTCAGTCAGTCTTGAAGTTGCACAAGTTACAAACTTTGAAATGGACACATTTTTGCTGCAAGCATTCAACAAGAATGATATGGCACTTGGTAAATTTGTTGAGGTTATGGAAGTTTCACAATTTGGTCCTCGTTTCCCATTTCTCATATACCATTTTTCACTCATAAGTAACTTATTGACCTCATATATTTTCGACCTCTACTCATCACCCTATGTTATCCTATGTCTCACTTAATCAACATGAAGTTTAAAGAGAAATTTAACCAATTATCTAAAGTTCACTCACCCAACATACTACCCCTTTTATCTTTGATATGATCCATTTTTCTTCATTCCTCTCATTTCTTATTATGACATAGAATTATTCCATGTTCTTGGAGGGTGTCTTAACAAATCATAACGTTTTCTTGTATTAATTTACATGACATGGTTAATCTATTAAATGGTCTCAAGAAAATTCTAGAACGAGACCATGTTGACCATTATATCAATATAACCATCATTTCATGTGAAATATACATGTTCTTGAAGTACAAAAGGCTTTCTTTAGAACATACATAGCATTCAAAGGTGTTAAGGTAATCTTTGGAAATTGTTATAAACAACTTCTCCATTGTTATATAAAGGTGATATCTCCCAAGTTCAAGTGAAAATTATCAATCAGATACTTAAATAGACCAATGATGTTATTGTGCATCCTCTTGGAAACTGAGCATTGATGACACTTCTTCAAGCCTAATGGTCATTGTATCACTAACATATACAACTTTGAGATATATGTAATTAAGAGATTGTGGAATGATCCTATTCAAAGAGGCATGAAATGAGAAGGTTCTGAGTTACCAATCCTACAATGTATTGAAGAATTACCAATATCCACCTCAGGGATTTTTAGATGATGGCATGGGAAGAAACACAAAACATGACTTTCATGACCATTACGGGTAAAAACATGAGGTTGGAAAGATGTTGCATTTTTCCCAAGACTCATTACACTTAAGTGGGAGAATCAATGTTGTATAATGAATGCAGGTGCCATTTCTTGTCCTGTGTCATTGCTAAAATATTTGAAGATATCTCCACTACACGTGTTGTCAATGAAGAAATACAGAGTCACAGATACATTCATGATTTGGGCCACGAGAATGGTTCTATTAAAATTATTGTTCTAATAGATGTGAAATAAAATAAGATCTTTTGTCTCCAATGGAGAGAGAAAATAGACGGAACATGGACTGTCGATCAAAATACATTGCGCTATCTAAGAGGCATGTTAGTAAAACTTTTCGCGAATCATGTAGCAATCTGAAAAATTCATGTATTAAAATCCAAGGTGAGGTGAAGTTTAACTTGGTCAGGTCAAGGTACTACAATGAACACACATTATGCTCTTGTAGTGATTGCTAAGCAACAAGATAGCACCATTTCCTGACAAAAAAAAAAAGTTTGGACCCCGACATCCCCATCACCGAATACCAAAAAATTATTCTCAGTCTCTCAAACAAATTTGCAACAAAAATATATTTTTATAATCACTAAGGTATTTATTATGTAATAGGTTCTTCCTCCTATGGCTTCATATTTTTATGCTTGCATCATATGATTGGATCAGAAAATTTTGAATTCCATGATGGAAATGCTCATGCATTTAAAACACATAAAAAGGGCACAGAGCAAAAACCACCCGGATGAATGCAGTCCATAACGATACCGAAAAGCATATATGTTGCAATTTGTGTTATTGAGTAGTTGAATTCCTGGACTAAACAAGATGCATGCAAAGGCAAGTAGCTTGCAATTAAAAAGGCTTTTGAACATTATAGATATAATTGGATCAAAAAAGTGCTTAATGTGTGTGTTCCCATCTACTCAGTCTCGCCTCCTTCAAATTCAAATGTCCCTGTATCTCCTAATTGTTCTTCTGATTTGATGAGTAGGATCAATCATTAAAGAATCCATTTGCATGGCCCGATGTTATTTAGTGTTTAATCACTTTGAAAACGAATTATTAGACCTCTAGAAGAAATATAAAAATAGTTGTAACCAAAGGAACTTTAGTTTATTAAACAAAAAGAAAGGGAGATGGATCTAGTTGGTAGTTTACTTCGATAAACCACCATAATTGTTGGAACCACCTATCTGAAGATATAAAAGAAACAACAAGCGGCTATAAGAAGAGGAGGAAAAACTTTGAGAGGTATTCTTGGAGTGCATTGAGGTTTTTCTTTTTTAATTCATCATTCATCCTCTACTTTCAGCAGGGATCGACGAGATTGTTGGTAGTAAGGAGTCTTGTGAAGCAACAAATGGATGAGGCGAGGATGATATTTGTTGGTTCTCATAAGGTGAATAGTTTTCCTGTCAATTTGTTGTATTTAAGCCTAGTTTTATTTCAGCGCTAATCAGTTTCTGATATGCAGGTCCTCACCTTGTGTTATCACCACCATCGTTGCATTCCATTTTGGCTCAGCTTTCTTCTTTCTTTCTCTCTTGGTCTTTCTATTGTAACCTTGTTCTATAATGTCTAAAGGATAAAAACCTAGCCCAAGTCTATGCAGAGATTTGTATATTCTAAAACTCCAAGAATTGTATGGAAACTTATTAAATTAAAGATCAAATCCCTTCATACTCTGAAATTGTCTCTTTATTTGTCTTCTTTTTAAAAATCTTCGCTTTCTTCATCTTCAAACATTTAAAATTCTAAAAATAAAATAAAGTAGAATGAACTAATGAATTATTTCTATTGTAACATGCTATATATAAACTTCTTTCATTTTCATATATAGGTACAAACTTTTGTTTATCTTCTTCATTTATTTTTATTTTTTAGTCTTCTTATTATTTATCATATTTTAACTTAAAGAAATTTAAAAGTATCAAATCATTACAATATTTTATGGTTTATTTTGGTAGTCATTAAATCATTTTCTTGATTAATTAACCCTTCTTTTAATTAACCTCTTTAGCACTAACTTTCCCTAACTTTTCATTAGTTTTGATTTAGTTACTTTCTTGCTAAAATAAATACAAAAAACTTTATCAAATTTCAATCTTCCTTGTATGCATTTTCTTTAGTTTTTAAATTATTTTAAGATTTAATCTTGTTATTTCAAATTTATAAACTCATACACAAGAGCATAAAAATTATAAATTGCATAAAAAACTTGAATATTCTTAAAAACAAAAATACAAGGAAAAGGGATTCATGCTTGGAATTTATGTTATAGGAGATTTATCATGTTGTTCAATGTGTTTTCTTGTTGGGGTTCTAAGCCTAAGGGGAATTTCTCATCTCTTTCGTCCTAGCCCCACTGGGGGTCGAGATGTTGGTTTTGGGGACTCTTTAGTCCCTCGATGTCAACATATTTTTGGCAACCATACTGGGGAGGACCATTCACTGATTCTTTCTTAGTTTTGTTTTAATTCTTTCAAACCTTCATTTTATTTTTTTCCAAATTCCTATGTGTCAGTTGATTGGAAGCTTGTTTGGTGGTTGTAACCCTGTGGTTTCAACTATTAACCCTAGGAAGTTCATTTGCAAGTATGGGATTTTTTAGTTTGAAGAAGACCTAAATAAATCCCCATGGTTTGTGCCCACTCCCTTGAAGTTTTCTCACCTAGTTAATCCCTTACCATACAAATTCAAGCAACATTTGCCTTTATATCAGGGTGATGGAACTGTTACCGTGGTTGAACATCTTCGTGTGTTTTAAAATGCTTGCCTCATCCTTGGAGTTAACCATAATAATAGTTGCATGCTATTGTTCATGAATTCCCTTCAAGGTAATGTCACTTCTCTATTTGCCAACCTACTCTCCTGTTGGTTTACTTCTACCTTTAGGTGTTTGGATAATCTTTATGAGCACCTTAAGAGATTTAATCACTTTCATATGAAATATAATGAAAGCATTCTTGCATTTAACCTTAGGTTTATCAAGTTATATAATTCAATTCATATGGCCATTCGTCCTACCAACTTGACTACCCTCTTGCATTATTATGAACTTCTACCTCCTCTTTACCAATGGTGGTTAGAAGAAAAGGATGTTCAAATCCTAGGGCTAGCTTTAACCACTTTCCTTGACTTCGAAGAGAAAATCCGTAGAACAAGTTTCTCCTTTGGTGTTCATGATTCGTACAAATATTTGTCTTCCTTAATCCCCATCATCAAGAATTTGCAGGATCACATGTTCTCCCTCGAATATCAATCTTCAAATCAAGTCTACCTTGAGGGATCTTTTGATCCCTCTCTCCTAGGGCCTAATTATAATGACTTCACTATTTGTAGTCGAAATATTGGATGTGAAGAGGATCGTGATCATATCATGAGCTTGATGATCAATCCACCTCCCACATTCCTAATACCATTTTTTTTAAACTCATAGAAAGACTCAACCCCAAGATCATCTTTCATTTCAAGCCTCTTATCCTCACGCATATGATGGTGAATTTGATTATGTGGTTGAAGAAGTCAATTTTTACCACGTTAAACCTATTTATGACACATTTTTATTTGTCAAGGATGCTAATGAGTTGTCAAAATAAGTTGATGAAGACCCATATGAATTTAGTGATACATGTGATGAGTCCTCCTTTGAAGATATCCATGAGTTTGATCAAGATCTTAAATTATACAACATCTTTTCTATTACATTGTTCCAATCAAGAGAAGTTGAGGCACTTGACACTAGTGGGCATATCCCTCCTAGGTGCACTTTTTCCTTCAATGATGATGACTATTTTAAGGACATCCCTATGTTTTTAAACCCATATTATGAATCTTCTTTGCATAATGATGACCATGTTCCTGATAGAAATATTGCTAGAGATCATATTAAATTGTTGGATGGATTCATTTATCATATCTTTGATATACAAACCCTAAATCCTAAATCTGATTCCCTTGATTCAATTGATACTTTCAGTATTAAATGAAAAAAATTTCATGTTGGTTGGAAAGTCTTGGAGGTTGGTAATCGTTTCTTTTGGGTATTGATTAGTCATTTTTCCTTACCATACGCATTTGTTGGTTGACATGTTGGCAATCCTTCCACAAGTAAAATTTCAAAGACATAAGATATGCATGAAAAATAGGTGACGCATTCATTTATGCTAAATTTCATCCTACCTGAGTCCAAGCTAATGGTTTTACTTTCCTCTATACATAAATAAACTATATACAAAAAAAAAAACATTATTTAGTTTCTTTTATCTCTTTTTGTTATACTTACGTTTCTTTTTATTTCTTTTCTTTTTGTCCCTTTTGATGGTCAGAGTTGATGGAGCAATGGTTGGTGATATTAAAGGCTATCTATATTTTTTAACTGATTGACCAAATCTGCTTTGGTGGACAACAAACTTGCAGGTGAACCAAGTTACCTTCCTTTTTGTTGTAACTTCTCGTTGTGTCTATCATACAATTGCTAAGCAATACATCCTTGCTCTTCATAGTCATTAGTCTTATCCCCAACCTCCTTCTTTCCCTTTCTCCATCCCTTCCATTTTGAGATGACTCTAGCATACACGTTGTGGATTCTCAGTGTTAAGCTTGGGTTTTTCCATCAACACACATCCACAATAGTTTATCCATCTTTCTAATCATTTTTTCAAAGATATAAAGAGTTTGTCCCTTCGGGTTATACAACAGGACCAAACTTCCTCATACTTACCATTTTTCATGAATTATTCCACGAAGTATTGATCCACGATTCCCTATACCTCCATCTTGTTTCCCCTTGTTGTATAATCTGGTTCACTTAACCCTGTTGAACTATTCTTATCTCACATTGAGTCACCATCAGTCCTTTTGATATTTCATCCCCATCCATTTTAGTTCATTTATCCTATGATACCAAAGTTACTTGAGCTTGTACGCCACTATAAGAGACGTGCATCTGTTGGTTTTCATTTGTTGACTACATTTCTAGTCAACGGTACTTAGCTTGCAAAGCATTGCCATGCTTCCTCTCATTTTCAATACTTGTGTAAAATATTGCACAATATCTCTGAGCTACTACCATACATTTAAAGTTCACCATCTAGTTGAACCCTCGATAACTCGATGATATCGTCAATTGTTTCACCATTCAAGAATGTTTTAGTGATTATAAAGAGTAGTTGTTAGTGGCCAAACATGATGGTTGGTCAGTCTTGAAGTTGCACAAGTTACAAACTTTGAAATGGACACATGTTTACTATGATCATTCAGCAAGGATGATATGGCACTTGATAAATTTGTTGGGGTTATGGAAGTATCACAATTTAGTCCTCATTTCCCATTTCTCATATAGCATTTTTCACTCATAAGTAACTTATTGACCTCATATATTTTTGACCTCTTCTCATCACCCTATGTTATCCTATGTCTCACTTAATCAACATGACTTTTAAAGAGAAAGTAAACCAATTATCTAAAGTTCACTCACCCAACATATTGCCACTTTTATCTTTGCTATGATCCACTTTTCTTATGCCTCTCATTTCTTATTATGACATAGAATTATTCCATGTTGTTGGAGGGTGTCTTAACGAAGCATAAAGTTTTCTTGTATTAATTTACATGACATGGTTAATCTATTAAATGGTCTCGAACAAATTATGGAACGAGACCATGCTGGCCATTATATCATTCTAACCATCGTTTCATGTGAAATGTACATGTGCTTGAAGTACAAAAGTCTTTCTTTAGAACATACATAGCGTTCAAAGGTGTTAAGGTAATATTTGGAATTTTTTATAAACAACTTCTCCATTGTTATATAAAGGTGATATCTCTCAAGTTCAAGTGAAAATTATCAATCAGATACTTAAATATCCCAGCGATATTATTGTGCATCCTCTTGGAAACCGAGCATTGATGACACTTCTTCAAGCCTAATGGGCGTTGTAATTGACATATTGTGGAACGATCATATCCAAAGAGGCATGAAATGAGAAGGTTTTTTGAGTTCCCTTGTGGTTCATAAAAAACACCAGAGCGGACCCGTATTCCCAATCTTACGACGTATTGAAGAAATACTGAAATCCACCTCATGTATTTTTAGATGATGGCATGGGAAGAAACGCAGAATATGACTTTCATGATCATTACAAGTACAAACACGAGGTTGGAAATATGTTTCATTTGTGCCACGACTCCTTACACTTAAGTGGGAGAATCAATGGTGTATAATGAATGCAGGTGTCATTTCTTGTCTTGTGGCATTGCTAAAATATTTGAATATATCTCCACTACACATGTTGTAAATGAGTAAATACAGAGAGTCGCAAATACATTCATGATTTGGGCCACGAGAATGGTTCTATTAAAAATCTTGTTCTAATAGATGCGAAATAAAATAAGTTATTATGTCTCCAATGGAGAGAGAACATAAACAGAACGTGGACTGTCGATCAAAATACGCTGAGCTATATGAGAGGCATGTTCGTAAAAAAAATTGTGAATCATGTAGCAATTTGAAAAATGCATGTATTAAAATCCAAGGTGAGGTGAATTTTAACTTGGATAGGTCAATGTACCACAACGAACACACAATGCTCTCCTGTAGTGATTGTTGGGCAACAAGCTAGCACCGTTTCCTGACATAAAAAAATAAAAGTTCGGACTGTTGTAATTGCCAATGTGGAAAACACAATTACCATAAGATAAACAATACATATGCAAACACAAAGAAGACACAGCAGAGTTTACGTGGTTCACCCAAATGTTGGGCTACGTCCACCAAGCATTGGTATCGGCTATGTTATTATTCAGCTAATGGATATTACAGACAAGCTCACTCCTCACAGACACACTCTCAGCCTCTACGGGCATACAAATTTATAGCAATGTATTAGAAACTGATTAATAAATGTAATCTCATCCATAGTTTAACTTAGGTACATTGGTTACAACCAATCCTGGTTTATAGGATCTAGAATCCTATTCACGGATGAGTTGTTGTCACCGTTTCCAACACGGACCTCGACATCCCCATCACCGAATACCAAAAAATTATTCTCAATCTCTAAAACAAATTTGCAACAAAACTATATTTGCATAATCACTAAGGTCTTTATTATGTAATAGGTTCTTCCTCCTATGGCTTCGGATTTTGTTGCTTGCATCATATGATCGGATCGAAAAATTTTAAATTCCATGATGGAAAAGCTCATGCACTTAAAACACAGAAAAAGGGCATAGAGAAAAACCACCCAGATGAATGCAGTCTGGAAGGATACTGAAAAGCAGATATGTTGTAATGTGTGCTATTGAGCAGTTGAATTCCTGGCCTGAACAAGATGCACGCAAAGGAAAGTGGCTTCCAATTACAGAGGCACTTGAACATTATAGATATGATTGGATGCAAAAAGTGCTTAATGTGTGTGTTCCCATCTACTCAGTCTCGCCTCCTTCAAATTTAGATGTCCCTGTATATCCTAATTGTTCTTCTGAGTTGATGACTAGGATCAATCATTAAAGCAGCCATTTGCATGACCCAATGCTATTTATTGTTTAATCACTTTGTAATGAATCAGTAGACCTCCAGAAGAAATATAAAAATATTTGTAAGCGAAGGAACTTTAGTTTATTAAAAATAAATAAAGGGAGATGGATCTAGTCAGTAGTTTACTTCGTTAAACTACCATCACTGTTGGAACCACCTATCTGAAGATATAAAAGAAACATCAAGTGGATAGAAGAGGAGGAAAAATTTTGAGAGGTATGCTTGGAGTGCAGTGAATTGTTTCTTTTTTAATTCATCATTCATTCTCTACTTTCAGCAGGGATTGACGAGATTGTTGGCAGCAAGGAGTCTTTTGAAGCAGCAAACGGATGAGGTGAGGATGATCTTTGTTGGTTCTCATAAGGTGAATAGTTTTCCTATCAGTTTGTTGTATTTAGGCCTGATTTTATTTCAGCACTAATCAGTTTTTGATATGCAATTCATCACCTTGTGTTATCACCACCATCGCTCCATTCCATTTTGGCTCAGCTTTCTTCTTTCTTTCACTCTTGGTTTTTCTATTGTAACATTGTTATAGGATGGCTAAACGCTAAATACCTAGCCCAAGTCTATGCAAAGATTTGTACATTCTGAAACTCCAAGAATTATATGGGAACATTTTAAATTAAAGATCAAAGCCCTTCATGCTCTGAAATTGTCTCTTTATTTCTCTTGTTTTTAAAAATCTTCGTTTTTCTCATCTTCCAACATTTAAAATTCTAAAAAGAAGATAAAGTAAAATGAACTAATGAATTATTTCTATTGTAATATGTGGTATATAAACTTCTTTCATTTTCATATATAGTTACAAACTTTTGTTTAGCTTCTTCATTTATTTTATTTGTTTTAGTCTTCTTGTTATTTATCATATTTTAACTTAAAGAAATATAAAAATATAAAATCATTATTGTTGGGTATGTGTTATATTTTTTGCACGAGCAGTGGTGTCTGCGTTGTGTCGGGGATGCAAGGGGACTGCTAGACCCCCCCTTGTGGGGTGCAGGGGGGAGAAATCCCCCCGTGCGAAGATTCGAGGGCAGCGCCCCCAAGAAAATTTTTTGTCTCGGGAAACGTTTCACATTTTTACCTCATTTTTTGTTTTGCCTCGATTTTCATGTCCATTGTTGAGTGGTTTTTCGACACATGGTTTTTTGTCGATGGTTTTCTATTTCTGGTTAAGCAATTAGGTTTGTTGACTAATCCAGGTCATTGGGTTAGGGTTTTGGATGTCGTTGGATCTTATATGTATATTGTATTGTAAACAATGTATCACTATGAATGAATATAGAATATGTTGGTTTTCCAGGTTTGGGTTTCTAGGGGAAAAAACTTTGTGTAATGTTTGTATTTGCAATTGTATCTTTTATGTTCTTTTACTGAAAATATGTTTGCAGTAAATATTGTACAAGGTTAAAATCTATAATCGATATCAGAACTTTGTTGGCTTCAGGGGGACGCCTTTGTTGTCAAGGATTTGGCTTGGGACTGTGACAATCCTTGTTACAGTGGGAGATCTGTGGTATTGATTTTTCAGGTGAAAAGAAATGGCGAGAAATTCAAAAATGGAGATCAAGAAGTTTAATGGGGAAATTTTTGAGCTATGGAAGTTCAAGATGGAAGATTTTTTGGTGGACAGAGATAAGTGGATCACGATAGATCCAGGAACTACACCTACAGGAACTTCAGCAGATCACTAGAAAAATTTGGATCGGAAGGCGAAGAGCACAATCCGACTGTGTCTCTCAAATTTAGTATTATTGAATGTGTTAGAGGAAGCTGCAGCCAAGGATTTATGGGATAAGTTGGGGAATTTGTATCAGTCTAAGTCCCTAGTAAATAAACTATTCCTAAGAAATAAATTGTATAACCTGAGGATGAGAGATGGAGACTCGGTGGCAGAGAATTTGAATGCATTCAATATTGTGGTAAGTCAGTTAGTATCAGTTGAGATTAAAATTTTAGATGAAGATAAGTGTATCAATTTACTGTGTTCTTTACCAGACTCGTGGGATATTATGGTTGTGGCCACATGTAGTAATACATCTGCCTTGAATTTTGATGAAGTCGTTTTATCCTTTTTGTCAGAGGAGATAAGACAGAAGAATATGGAAGGACAAAGCACAACCGCATTATTTGCAAGGGGGCGCTCCCAGGAAATAAATAGATCTAAGTTATCAAGTGGGATATCTAAGTCTAAGGGTAGATCTAAATCTCTCGAAAATTTTGTAAAGGTATGTTGGAGATGTGGAAAATAAGGGCACTACAAGAAGAAATGAAGATCCAAAATTGAGATAAATAAGGGATCTGAAGAATCTCTTTTTATAGAAGAAAAGACCTCCAAGGAAGAAGAAGGGGATGTGTACTTGGATTTTTCAAGAACACGTGCAGATGATGAGGCATGGTTGTTGACTCAGGTGCATCATTTCATATGACTCCCCACAGGGAGTGGTTCTATGAATATGAAAGGTATAATGGAGGTAATGTTTTCCTAGGTGATGAATTGACAACCAAAATAATAGGTCAAGGAAAATTCAAGTTGAGGCTCATAGATGGAAGGATTAGAATACTACCTAGTGTTCTGCACATCCTAGGATTGGCCAGAAATTTGATTTATGTAAGAAAAATGGACAATGTAGGGGTAAAAACAATATTTGAAAAGGAAACCTCCAGGATGGTTCGAGGAGAAATGGTGTTATTGAAGGGAGTTTGGTTTGAAACTTTGTATAAGCTGCGAAGAAGCACTATTAGTGATGGGTGTAATAGTTCTATTGTTCCTGATATTGGAGTTGAAGAAGAAACAACTCCTACAGTCTCTGGAGAAAAGTCTAAGATGTGGCATCAAAGACTGGTGCATATCGAAGAGAAGGGTCTTCGACTACTACATGGAAAAGGTATGGTTGAAGGTATGTCTAACTAATCTCTGGATTTTGATTTCTGTGAACATTATGTATATGGGAAGTAGAATTGGGCAAGATTCCCCTCTGGTGCATCGAGGGAGGAAGAAATTTTACAGCTAGTTCACAGTGATGTTTTTGGACCTGTATCAATCCCATCATTGGAAAAATCTATGTATTATGTCTCATTTATAGATGAATTCTCGAGGAATACTTGGACATATTTTCTCAATAATAAATCTGAAGTCTTTGATGGGTTTAAATATTTTAAGGCTCTTGTTGAAAATCAAACAGAGAAAATAATTAAGGTGTTGAGGACAGATAATGGTGGAGAGTTTTGTGGGAATGAATTTGAAGAATTCTGTAAGAAGTGAGGTATAACAAGGAAGAATATTAATACATATACACCTCAATATAATGGAGTTGTAGAAAGGATGAACAAGACGTTGATGGAAAAATCAAGGTACATGCGCAGTCGTGCCGAGTTAGGGAAATAATTTTGGGTAGAGGCAATGGGTATTGCATGTTACCTGGTCAACAGATCACCCTCATCAATGCTCGATGACAAGACTCCACAAGAGGTATGGACTGATAAGAAACATGCTCTCACACATCTCAATCTATTTGGTTGTGATGCATATGTTCATGTTCCAAAGGAAAACAAGAGTAAGCTAGATAAGAAGGTTGAAAAGTGTATCTTTATTGGATATAAATATTGAAAGGTTATAAGATTTGGAACCCAGAAACTGAGAAGGTAGTGTACAGCTGAGATGTGGTATTTAGATAAATGAAAGATGTTGTTAAATTGGAATTCCTACCAAGTAAGGAAGAACTAGAGAAAATAGATTTTGATTTAAAGGATGATGAATCAGACTCTACAAAAGAACATGAATCAAAATAAGAAGATTCTCATACTCCAGTATTGAGGAGATTGGTTCGAGAAAGAAGGATACCGGAAAGGTATACTCCATTTGATTTTTGTTCAAATTTTGCTTTGTCTATTACTCATAATGATCCTAGAACTGTTAGGGAGGCAGTGGATTAAGAGGATGGAAATCTCTAGAAAAAGACCATGGACGAAGAAATGGAAGCCTTGGATAAGAATGAGGCCTGGGATCTAGTGGATTAGTCAAATGGAAGAAATCTCATTGGCAGCAAATGGGTATTTAAAAAGAAGTTGAATGCAGAAGGAAAATTGGAGAAAGACAAATCTCGGTTAGTAGAAAAGGGTTATTCCCAGGTTGAGGGAATTGATTTTGGTGAGATTGTTTCTCATGTTGCCAAGTTAACCTCTATAATATTTATGTTATTTGTTGTTTCTGCATTTGATTTTGAAGTAGAAAACATGGATGTGAAGACAACATTCCTACATGGGTATCTAGAAGAAGAAATCTATTTGAAGCAACCAAAAGGATTTGTTGTGGAGAGAAAGAAGGAGTCGGTATGCAAGATGAAAAATTCCTTGTATGGTTTAAAACAATCGCCAAGGATGTGATATCAAAAATTTGATACTTATATTTTGGGACTTGGTTTCACAAGAAGTAAAGAGGATCATTGTGTGTATTTTAAATTAATTGGTGATCATTTGATTGATTTGGTATTGTATGTGGATGACATGTTGCTGATAGTAAACAAGAAGGAGATTATCCAAGATGTGAAAACTCAATTTTCCTCTAAATTTGACATAAAGGATCTTGGTTCTTTAAATTTCATTTTGGGCATGGAAATTAAAAGAGATTGGAAAAAGAGGAAACTCTGGTTAAATCAAAGAAAATATATCGAGACAATATTATAGAGTTTTAATATGCAGGAATGTAAATCGGCCAAGGTTCCTATTCCTATTGGTGTAAAGTTATTTGTGGATCTATGTCCCAAGACACATGAAGAGGAGGAGGACATGTATCATGTTCCATATGTGAGTGAAGTTGGCAGTTTGATGTATGAAATGGTCTATACTAGACCATACCTTGCACATGCAGTGGGAGTTTTGAGTAGGTATATGTCAAAACTAGGGAAGGAGAATTGGATAACAGTAAAAAGGGTTTTCAGGTATTTGTGTGGCACTACTAGCTATGGATTGTGCTACCAAGGAAGACCAAGATTGGACAAAGTGTTGGATATACATGACTTTGTGGATGCAGACTAGGCTAGACATCAGGATCATAGGAGATATGCAAGTGGGCATGTGTTTAACATGTTTGGAGGAGCAATAAGTTGGATGAGAAAAAGACAAGTTGTCGTGGAACTTTCAACTATATAAGTTGAATACATGGTAGCCACTCATACAAGTAAGGAAGTAGTATGATTACAAAGATTGTGTTCAGGTATTAGGTTGGTACAACAAGTTGTAAGGATAGATTGTGACAGTCAAAGTGAAATTTTTCTAGCGAAGAACTCGGATTATCATTCAAAGACAAAGCATATTGATATTCAATATCACTTTGTGAGAGACATGGTTGAAGAAAATAAAGTATTGTTGATGAAGGTGGACACTTTGAAGAATGTTGCATATTCATTAACAAAATCTGTGAGCACTGAGAAGTTCTCTTGGTGTAGAGGATCCATGGGAATTCTTTCCCTGGATTGTTGACTATGTAACCCTGTAACCCCCTATATGAAAATAAAACAACAAGTGAGAGAATTTAACCCCCTATATTATAAGCCCCCAGCGAGGGGGTTCAGGGGCAGTACCCCAGAGAAATTTTTGTTTCCTTGGGAAACATGTCACATTTTTACCTTGATTTTCATGTCCATTGTTGGGTGGTTTTTCGGCACATGGTTTTAGGGTTGTTGAATAATCCAGGTCATCGGGTTAGGGTTTTGGATGTTGTTGGATCCTATTTGTATATTTTATTGTAAACAATGTATCACTATGAATGAATATAGAATATGTTGGTTTTCCTGGTTTGGGTTTCCAAGGGGAAAATCTCTGTGTAATGTTTGTATTTTCCATTGTATATTTTTTGTTCTTTTACTGAAAATGTGTTTGCAGTAAATATTGTACAAGGTTAAAAATGTAGAATTACAAGATTTTATAGTTTATTTTGGTAGTCATTAAATTATTTTCTTGCTTAGTTAACCCTTCTTTTAATTAACCTCTTTATCACTAACTTTCCCTAACTTTTCATTATTTTTGCTTTAGTTACTTTCTTGCTAAAATAAATACAAAAACTTTATCAAATTTTAATCTTCCTTGTATGCATTTTCTTTAGTGTTTAAATTATTTTAAGATTTAATCTTGTTATTTCAAATTTATAAACTCATACAAAAGAGCATAAAAATTATAAATTGCATAAAAATAAAATATTATTAAAAATAAAAATACAAGGAAAAGGGATTCATGCTTGGACTTTATGTTAGAGAACATTTAGCCTGGAGTTCAATGTGTTTTCTTGTTGGGGCTCTAAGCCTAGGGTGACATTCCCGTCTCTTCCCACCTAGCCCCACGGGAGGTCGAGATGTTGGTGTTGGGGAATCTTTAGTCCCTCGATGTCAACATGTTCCTTTTCAAAATTAGTCTACTTGGTCTGAAAAAGGGTTAAACTTACACCAAACAGACATCCTTTCAAATCCAATTAACGAATGTGAAAGAGACAAGTTCAATCGGAAATATTTTTTCTTTTTGAGAAAGTTGGAAAAGAGATTTAACAAGACTCGTGGATGTTGTTCTAAGAAGCATATCATGGGGGAGGCCAGGGATCCCGTGTAGGACTTCTGTCAAAACTTAGCAACTCACATATAGCTAACACAAGCTTGGGAAAACCCAAAGCTTTCCAAGTTGAGGAGGATAAAATACTTGCATAGGTTACCTTATCTACAATATATCAAAGAATGCCCCTTATCTGGAAGGATGTAGAAGAAGGAAGTCGAGGCTCTACAAGATCATTCCAATCAAAGTAAACCACCCTAGGACTTGGAGGGAGCATACTCGAAGAGAGTGGAATGCTCCCTTGTTCAGAAGGTACATGAATAGAAATGATAAGGATGTGGTTGAAAGACACATAACCCTCCAAAAGAAGAGTGGGATTGACTGAAGATTACATCGACAGTGTCACTTCCTTAGGCTTTTCACTCTCCAAGAGAAGAGTGGGATCGAACGAATATTTCATCGGCACAACCACCTCTTAAACTGTTGGTTGAATAGGATATGAGAAAACAAGGTCAAGAGATTCATCACCCCCAAAAATAGGAGTGGTGTCAGTCGAAGATTGCATCGACACGATCATTGGTTGAACAGGATGTGAAACAACAAGGTCAAGAGATGCATCACCCACTAAAAGAAGAGGGGTGTCAGCCGAATATTACATCAATATGACTACTTTATGAAACAAAGAAGAACTAGAATGTTTGGAAACCAAAGATGACTCATAAATCGAAGGGCCCCCGGGAAAGGACCATGCTTCTTGTACCACAACAGTAGTAGGGCACAAACAAGTAAGGTGATCTCCTTTGCAAATCCTACAAAGGAACTTGGGCTTACATATTATACGTTTAGGCTTCTCAATTGTATGAATGCCCCTAGCATGAATTGTAGTGGCTGGTGACATGCACCCAACATGACCTGTAGAGGCTAGTAGAAAATATCCAACATGACTTGTAGAGGTTGGTGATGAATCCCCAACATGACTAGCAGAGGTTGGTGATGCCTTGTAGTGTGACTAGAAGTGACTAGAGTTGTGCCCCTAGCATGACTTGCAACAGCTAGTTGTTGGTATTCAACATGACTTGCAGAGGTTGTTGACCTATCTCCAACATGACTAGTAGAGGTTGGTGATATAAATCCAGTATGACTTGCAGTGACTGGATTTACGACGGTTTGTTGTGGAATTTGAGACCAAGGTTCTGGGAAAGACTAGTTTTGAGAAATTGCAGGCCAAGAAGGGTTTTGGTATACACCATGGCCCTATCTGGTAGGATATTATCCTCCTCCATACTTATTACTAAAGGTTTGTAAGGGCATTGTCACCGAGGAAGCCACTTGCGAAGAGAAAGAGACATGACAAGGGTTACTCAGGTGAGGATATATTTTTCCCCCAGATGAAGGAACTTCATGAAGGGGGTTTCCCATACTATAAACCGACTCCCCATGGATGAAACACCAGAGGAAATACAGAATTCGACCATGGGAAAAGCGTTTGTAGGAACTGGCATAGTGGAAGAAGGATAGATCGAAGGAGTGTAATAAGTAGAATGACCGCTCATTTGAGTACTTTCTCCTAGAAAAGTGAATCTATGAGTGGATCCATAGGAAGGACTATTCCAACCTCCTACCATAATATTTGGTTAAGGGATATAACTCCCACCAAATGAAAAAGGAGAATAAGGAGGCATCATGCCCCTAGACCCAAAACTAAGATTCACATAAGGTGACGATATAAAGGGCGGTAAGTGTGAAGACATGTCTGGCATACCATGAGAAAAATGATTAGAGTCCCAAGGTACTGGCTGAGTATCATGATTCGGTGTGCCACTCAAAAATACAAAAGGATTCATCCTTGTGGAATGAGAAAAGACCATGGGATGGGTAATTCTAACTAAGGGAGTCATGAGGGCTCCACTAACCATAGAAATGCAGATTCATGACGCAATACAAAATCCTAAGGCCAACTAATAATCAGAGAGAACACCAAAGTAAATAAAAAAGGTCTATGCACACAAACATGATATAGTGGCTTAAAAGGGGCCTCCCTCACTAAAGTAGGTATGCCTCGCCCAAGAGGGGCCTGATACTCCCTTGAAAATATTGGAGGTATCAGAATCAGTTTTAAGGGCCCTTGTAGGCTTAAAAACTTGTCAGTTAGATCCCCCCAGAGAGGTAATCCTCCATAAATATTGTGTGTTTTCTGACCCTTATCTGACCTAGGGTACCTACAGAATAACCCCTAATCCACCACGATATAACCAATGCGCAGGCTAATAGTCATAAGTCAATTCCACTGTATGGGCAGGTTAACAAATCCTGAAATATCAAAAGCATCGCCTCTCACAGAGGTAAAGGTACTAGAAAGACCCCCATATATGTATAGATCCCCAAAAATATCTTTGATGCTAAGAAGGTATTAGAGGGATATCTCCTCAACCGACTTTGTGCGACCTTGTGCTTAACTCTGGTGTGAGCGGAGCCTCATGACGTCACCAATTATACAATGGATTTCACCACTCCCTTAGTCAGAAACATATGTTGAGTTTAATATCCTTGGATAATTTTACTCACAAAATCCTATTCCAAGGCTCTAAATCTTAAGCTATTTTGTGCACCCTAAAAAATCAAATCGTTTCTAATCGATTTTAAATTTATCGATGTTACTTTTAGTGGTTTTTCTTAATCAAAAGGTGTGGTTGTGAAACTGATGATGTTATGAATCAGCAAGTAAAATAAATAAATATGAATATAATGCAAAGTCCTAACTTGAATTCCCAATAAATGATAAGCTTTTCAAAATGAAACTTTCAATTCAATTCTGCAATTTCAAATAAGATGCAATCTTTCTATACATCTACTAAGATCAACGACAAGATCCCAAAAGATCAAATGTCAACAATGCGAAATGTATGTTTTTTTGTATTTTCAATATAAAAGAATTAAAATGCAAAGACTAAACAACATATTGATATAAATACCCTACTGTATGCAAACAGAGACAAACCAAGTATAATATCAAGAATAAAACACCTAGCCCAAGATGCAAGGACAACCAATGAAAAGGATGATGAGAAAGAAAAACCGCCCAAAAATTCAACCAAAGAAAGGTTTCCTATCACTCTGCAGGCATTTAACAGTCATGACAAAGACCTAAGAAGACTCAACAACTATCAAAACTTACCCAGCAAACATAAAACTCAGCAATCAAGAAAAAAAGGATGATGTATATGACTGTTCAAGAGAAATATGTGTATATACGCTTCCTACAAAATGACATCTCGGAATTGTATGCGACTGTCAGGGGAAAAAATGCATAAATGTATGGAAACGCTTGATAGGTTAATGATAAGGCCAAGAAAATCAGACTCAAAATGAAAAGAGGTTGTCAAGCAACCAGACAATAAGAAACTCAGGATAAACGAGAGAAATAAAAGGAGAAAAACACTCCAAACTCCAAAAAGAATATTTTATCCCTAGTATGGTCGCCAATTCTGTTACGAAGAAAATCACTCTATGGCATGGGGTAAACCACAATATATGGAAATGACTACAAAAATCAACTCTAATATCAAGTTTGTTGCGTAAAAAAATGTGCTAACAAGAAAAGATAAAGAGCCTACCTCGTCTAGACGTTCGATGAAGTCCACCATTGAGTACTCGACTCAAAGTAATACACCTTCAACTTGTCCTCAACAACCAAGATACGCAAGCATATGGTTATAATATATAAATTTATCACATATAATAGCATAATCCATCAATATTCATAATAAATATGCCCATGGAATAAAAATTCAAATATTTGCAAGACATTAATTGGACGAGAAAAAGAGTATTTTTATTAAAATGAATCAATAGAAGTGTATGAATGACAAACTTACATTCTGGCATGTTTGGAATCGTGAAACTAAATCCCTTCTAGTTGGGCCTTCACCACTTCAATCCTCCACCAAAGGCAAGCTCATATAAGAGAGACAATGAGGTTCTCCATCAAATAGGGAAGAGCTTGGGGGCTGAACAATGTGTTCAAACTTAAAAGGAAAAATGGATGCAAACTCAACATGAAGTGAATCATTTCTCTAGAGTAACTTTTCTCTCAAATTTTAATTCTTCTCCTCTTATCCACAGCTTGGATATGGCCTATTTATAGCCTTCAAATGGAACTGAAGGGCTGATTCAGAATGTTTCCATTAAATGGAAGGTCAAGGATCATGGATCTCATGATGTGACATGGAAACCCAACACCATTTTTTAATTTTGGGCACAAAACCTGTTGTACATGGGTTGTAATGGTGAAACCTGTGTATACGTATGTTGTATAGCTGTTAGGGAATGTATATGTGGAAAATACAATTTTTAGCTTTGGGAACTACAAAAAGGGACTTCAAGTCTGCATAGGGAAATGGAAAAGACCTTCTGAGCAAGTTTGCATGGGGTGAGGCAAAACTTTCTATAACAAAGGTATGTATTGAATGAATCATTTTTCTTCCTATGTGAATTCCTTGGTAAGGATTTCGAAGATGGGCCATGCTTCTGGGATGAATAACGAGCATCAGATATTATTGATGGAGAAAAACCACAATCTAATGTTGTTCAAGTAGAAATTAGTAAGTAAAATCATTATCATTGTGGTTGTTTTTATTGCAATCATTAATTTACTCTATAATTGATTAGTAAAATTAAAAAAATGTCATTTGGAGTTTGAAATAAACAAGTTGACATGTAATAGGCATAGACTAAAGTGCTATAGTCAAAAAATTTATTCTATACCACATGGAATTTATGAACAAACAGATTGATGTGTATGATAGAAAGAGAGAAAAAGTGTTAGAAGCAAGGAGACGAATTAAGAGATAGAACCTAAGGAATACCCCATTTCCTACTGATCTGCAAGGGGAATGAGGAAAAGATTGCACACTAGAATGGATTACTGAACAGATTCAAAATCAAATAGAAGATGCAGGTATAGATTCAAACATAATAGAAGATGAAATCAACATGTCTAGAGGATGTGAAAGAAAGGTACAGTTGGAATTTTACAAAATGTTATTTCCTTACAGTTTTGACACTATTAACTATTTTAATATTCGTCATTATATTAGTTTTAACCAAAATAAATGGTCTTTCACAAGAAAGGAAATATCCAACAATGTGGGCATATGGTCGACATTATCATGTAGAATTTTTAGATGTAAAGAGATCATCCTTCGATTGTGGCATCATGGTTGACTTCAAGCGATCCAGTCGATCAAGCTCAAAAGATAAGAATATTTTTGAAGGAAATATACAATATGTTGGGAAAATACAAGAAATTATTGACTTAGATTACCGCTCTTTTAAATGTTGTATTTAAGTGTAGATGGTATGAAGCATTTGAGAGGACACAAAGACATGATACCCATAGTGGATTGTTTTCTATAGATTCCTCAAGGTTCCTACTGGAGGATAAGGAACCTTATGTTCTACCAATTCATTGTGAGAAGGTATTTCTTTAACTCAAACAAGAAGCGATAGTGATCAATAATATATTAATACATTGTTTATTGAGAATATATACATGTGTTTATTCATCAATAAAATTGTTATAACATACGTCTAATATATTTATGTACATTTTCATGTGAATGTGTTTTTCTATGAAGATATTCTAGACCAGAAATGGATGTTTGTCATACATTATGATCCAAGTTTAAGGCATGTATTTGTCGATGCATTAGTGGATATTGATAAAAACAATGATTTCCAACAAAATGAGAGAGATGGATTAGAGAACATCGAAGAAATTGACATCCATGATGATGTTGAAGATGGTTATGTTCAGGAACAAGAAGACAACAATCCAGAGTTAGATGATGTTATGGAAGACAACAATATGGATGGCAGGGATGATTTTAGGGGCTAAATTTC
>JZKD02S0867522.1:239164-249386 GCA_000966675.3 Picea glauca
AGTAAGATCCAAACCATTCGGATGCCACCTCACCATAGAAGTTTCTCCTTCTAGAAGATTCGAGAAAACGCTCATTTTTCCCACGTGCAGGAATTCTCGCACCCTAGCTATAGTGCAACTTGTGAGAATGGGTCATTCTCGCATCCTGCCTATATAGCAACCTGCGAACTTCCTTTTTTATAAGGTTTTTACATAGGAAAATGCAACTTATTTTCTCAGGAAAATATCTTCTCCCTTCTCTCTTTAGGAACTCAAGCCACTGACCCCTCTGAAGTCAACAGATAGGTTTACATCATTAACGATCATAGGGATGATGAAAATAATGTGTAACACAAACCCATAGCTTTATGCAATTTGGTTTACAAGATAATCTCCAATGTCATAGTCAATAGACTGAAACCTCTCCTACCCACACTGATTTCACAGGAACAAGCGGGTTTTGTAGAAGGGAAAAAACATTTGGACAACATCATCCATGCCCATGAGATAATACACACACTAAAAATCTAGAGGAGAGGGGGGACGATAATCCAACTTGACCTAGAAAAGGCTTATGACAAAATTAGTTGGCACTATATGGTCAAGACTCTGGAAGATTTTGTCTTCGTGCAACACTGGATCAACTGGATTGCCATCCTAGTCTCAATGACAAGTTACTCGCTTGTAATCAATGGAGCCATAGAAAAACCCTTCTGACCTTCAAGAGGCATCAGACAAGGAGACCCACTATCAACTTTTATGCTCATTCTGATTATGGAAGGACTCGGTAGAAGCATAAAAATCACAATTGCAATAGGAGAAATCACAAGCATCAAAAATTTTGAAAACTGCCCTACCTCCATGCACCAACAATTCGTTGATTACACCTTACTCCATGGCACACCCACGGTCAAGGAAGCAAAATCCTATAAAATAATCTTAGAATAGTTTGGGGAAGCCTCGGGAGTGGAGATCAATCACTCCAAATCCATGATCTATTTCTTCAATACCAACCCAGCAATTCAAAAAAACCTGGCAAACATTTTGGGGTTTGAATGCAAAATGCTCCCAACAAAATACTTGGGACTCCCCCTGATGAAAAGAGCATGCAAAATGGAAACATGGGAAGGATTGATCAACAAACTATAGGAAAGGGTGAAAAACTAGACTTATAGATCCCTCAACCTAGCAGGGAGAATTATCCTGACCAAAGAGGTTCTGTAAGCAATTCTGACCTATATGATGTCAGTGTTTCCCACTCCCAAAGGAATAATCCAAAAAATAAGAGTCATCCAAAGGGAATTCCTATGGCGAGGAGCGGAAAGTAAGAAAAAATGGGCCCTGGTGTCTTGGGAGAATATTTTCAAACCAAAATGCAAAGGAAGCCTGGGGTTACAAGACCCATAAGTAACCAACTAAGCCTACGGGGTGAAACTCTGGTGGAGATGGGTCAAAGAAAAATCATCATCATGGGCAACCCTTCGGAAGGCCAAGTATTCCCCAAATATTAGCGACCAGGATCAAATTCGTTTTATGGGCACAAGGGAGGGATCACCCATCTAGAATCTAGCCTAGTGCAAGGAAACATGGATCCAGAAACACAACTTCTGGGAAGTGAGGAATGGTAAAACAACCAGATTATGGGAGAACACGTGGCAACAGGAACCCAAAATGGAAAATCCGGACAGGGAGGAACTCCAACAAGAAATGACCGCGCAAGGAAAAATCAAAATCCATCACTACTAGAAACAAGAAAATGACTGCGACAGATTGAGGATCTGGGACAAATTCAATCCACAAAATAGAGATCATATCGCAACAATAATGAAAGAGGTGGAGGAGGAATTGGGGAAAAGGAAAATTGTAGTCTCAGAAGAAGAGGACCAACTAAGATGGGGCAGGAAAAATGGTGGGGAATTCAACTTAAAAGAATCTTGGAATTACATCACGTAATAGGACCAAGAAGATCCAACGCAATAGTGGGGAAAGATTTGGGGCAGCCCCCAGTGGCTAAAAATCAAAATGTTCAAATGGCTAGTACTTCACAACCAAATTCTAACCTAGGAAAACCTAAGGAAAAAGGGTTTCATAGGCCCATCATGATGCCACCTCTATCAAGCTAAGGAAGAAACAACGAATCACCTCCTTGATGAATGTAATTACACAACAAAGATTTGGGATTGGGCAGCAAGCATCTTTCGCCAGTCCAATAGGACTCGAGGTAACATCGGCGCAACCATCAATAACTGTAATGAAAGTTACAGCAAAAATGAAATGGTGAACCTATGTTGGAATCTCATGCCAGGGATGATCATATGGGAAATATGGAAAGAAAGGAACCGGTGCATATTCAGGAATGAAATCCTTCCGGAAGGGAAACTCAAGGAAGCAATAATCTCACAAATACGAGAAAAAATGTAGAGCCGCAACTTCCAGACTCAAAAAGTACAACTCACAGGCCAGGACTCCCTCATCCTGGAAGCTTTTCACCTAAAAGACGGGTGCAACATCACACAGGTAGGGAAACCACCACAACTCCAAATAGGAGAGCGCAACTAGACACCACCTTCAGTGGGGTTCCTCAAGTTAAATTTTAATGGGGTGGCAAAAGGAAACCCAGGAATGATCAGATATAGTGGTGGTAACATAATCTAGTTGTACGCTGGGAGTATGGGAAACTCAACCAAAAACACAGTGGAATTTGGATCCCTGGAGCTCGGTCTCGAAATTCTAAGCCACAAAAGGATGAAAAACACTATCATGGAAGGTGACTCCACCCTGGTCATCAACACGGTGAAAAGACTCCAAAATGGCACCAGAGTGGGCAAGGTTCAGAGACACTGGCACTTGGCACACTCCCTACAAAAAATCTAGGAGCATATACAAACAATGAAGATAGTGGAGTTGTGATGGGTACGCAGGTCAATGAATGGTCCAGTGGATCGAATCCCCAATGAGGGGGTTAGAAAAAAATGACTGAAACTAGACACTACCTAAATCAACGTCCTGAAAGGACAATTCAGAATAGACTGCATCCAACTAGCGACAAAAGATCGTGACGGCAGCTTAAGCAAGGAACATCACATCGAGGAGGGTAGCGAAAGGCCTAGTGGAAGGCATAAATGACCCAAGCAGGATATGACTTCCCAACACTCAACCACCAATTACAATGCAGGATCAGATTATACAACAGGAGAGGGTACAACAACAAGGTCATGTCAACAGTAATATTTGCAGGAAAAGACCATGGGAAAGTATCGATGGAAAACGAAAGGAAATGAATGACGTAAGGCAAGATGGATTGAAACGGACTAGTATCAATCCACCATGCCAAAGACTAGGTAAGGGGAATTTCACAACAAGATATCAAGCAAGAAGGTGCAAGGGCTCGTACAGGGATAACGACCAAATCATCATGATCATGCATACCATGACGGCGAAAAATGACAGGAAGGTTCACCTCTACAGGCAGGCCATGATTGGAAGGATGAGGCCGTAGTAGGGAAAGTTCAATAAGAGAAGAAACAATAGAAATAGATGCAAACAAAAGAGCTCAATTGTAGGGGCTCCAACAGACACAAGGGAAGGTAAAGGAGGAACCCCTGTGTAGACGGGAATAGGTTGAGAATCTAGCAAAGGATTTGTCATAAGCCAAATGGGATGGTGCGACTGAAGAGAACGCATAGCAAAAGAAACCCCCTGGGTAAGGGAACTCTGAACAATCATCGGTGAGTTTCAAGGATGGAGTAGGCAGAAAAAGACACGAAGGGAACCTTTCATACTTTGGTTTCATCGAAAGGAAAGGAGACCATCAACCGGTGGGAAAAGTAAATTAGAGAAAAACGCAAGGGAAAAACATGGGATGCTCTAACTTAGGAAGCGGACTGGGTAACTGACCTAGGAGCCACGTAGCCTAGGGAAACCCTCTACCACAAAATGGTGGATATGTCGTGGCAAACAAAGATGATGATTGGAAAAGTGAGCTCGGAAATGGACTATGATAGACTGGAGAACAACAAGGAACACACGAAACTACTGAATGGAATCTTGAGTCGCCTCAGCATTTTGGAAACCATTACCAAACTGCTAACTGAGGTTGATAAGGACTAGAAAGACAAGATGGAGTGGTTGGTTTTTCAATTCCACCTCTACCTATGCTACATCCACCACATGGAAATCACGCCAACTGACGGGAATGGAGCACCAACACACATTAGAAAGACTCACACGGTCTCCCAAAAGAAGGAGAACACGAGCCAGGTGGATGAAGGAAAGAAACATATCATTATCCTGGAACAGTGTCTGGTTATTCTATTATCGAGTCATTTGGTTCAGTCTTGTGTCAGTATCAACATCTATTATTTTTTTCATGTCTGTTGTGCCTATATTTTCAAAAACTGGATATGGTAGGACTGGGTTGGTTTCCCATGGTGGCAATCCAATCGTACCCCTTGTTTATTTCAGAAAACACGACTCAGGAACCTCTGGTCTAGTTTCCTTTTTGGCAGACCAAGGAGTCCCCCTTTTTTGTATCATAACCCTCCTTTAGTAATATAGGCTCTTAAACTCACTTACAAAAAAAAACAAAAAAATTAGTGCTCGTGATTCCAAAATATTAAGGAAGAGATGTCTATTATGAGAGTGGACCTTTACACCCAATCCATTTCATAGATTTGAATATTAATGAACACAAAGGATAATTTATATTCTAGAAATCCAAAAATCTCATGAAAGCTAGAACAAATCAATTTGATAACATGCATGATGTCTTGACGAGAATAAAGATGAATTTATATTATTAATGACTAAAATTGTATCAAATGAAACCAAATCTCATAAAGAGGATTTAAAATCATGACACGGATGAGATAAAAAGAAATGTGATCAAGGTTGACGAGGTCACCAAAATTAATATTCATGTTTTGGAAGTTTTTATTAGAGTATTAATTTCCAACAACCGACAATATATAATTTCCCACCTTCATTTAATGAAAGGTGTGTGATATGACTTCAAGGGGGCATATATGAGGGTAAATTTATATAGAGCCTTTATTATACCAACCGCTTGAGGTCATGTCAATGTGCCACAAGATAAGAAACATTCAAAAATTTCATTGGGTTGCCTTCAACCTTCAGATCATGAGGTGGAAATAATGATATGTTTATTTTACTTCAAGATGGTGCATGAAGAAAATATTTTCTTGTAAAACTATTCTAAAACCTAGCTCTTAAGAGTCCATGGATGAGCAACAATTTGTGAAAGAGTTCAGTAGCTCTATGAAATGAATCATGAAATTGTAAGCTATAAAATTTGGAATTTATAAGACTCTAAAAAACAAAAAGTTCCATTTTTTTATAATACAAAAAGAATGTTAAAAAAAAAGGGAAATCCCTTCCTAGCCACTCCTGGTACTTTATATTAATTAATAAATTTTCTTTATAAAACATCTAAATTTCCATAATAGAAATAATATCAACTATAGAAATGTCATAAATAGAAACATAAATAAAAATAGAAAGCATACACTTACTTGAGATGTCCAGTGATTAGATACAATATTCCTTTCAACATTTATTTTCTTTGGCCCTTCGACTCCAATTTGGTTATGTTAGACACTGTGTGTAAGGTACCATATGTATTATAATATGTGTAAAATTGAATACTCAGTAGATATCAATGGAACAACAAGATATGGAGAAGAGAAATACCAGAAAAAATACCTTTATTCAGAGAAAGCAATGTGAAAAGGCAGCGGGTCAATATACTCAATAGAAATGGCAACAAGTCAATATCCTCAATAGAAATGGAAACAGGTCAATATCCTAAACTTGAAGGTATTACAACCAATTTCTTCCAATATTGTTGGTATATAATAGGTAAATAAGTTTGCGAACTAATGGAAGAGTCTAGAACTTTGGGTAAGATTCTTCATGCCTTTAATTCAACTTTCCTTACTCTGGTACCCAAGGATCGTAAGTAGAATACAACAAATAAGTTCAAACCTATATCCATTTTTAATGTTATCTAGAAAACCATTACTAAATTTATTTCTAACTAACTAAAATTGATTATGAACAAGATAATATCTCCAAAACAAGGAGGTTTTGTGGAAGGAAGGGAAATGTTGGATATAATCATTGTTTTTCATCAGTCAATTCACTCTTTGAAAATTAATAAATCTCTGGGCATTTTTATTAATATTAATATTTTTTAGGCTTTTGATCATATTAATTCGGAATTCCTTCATCAAATGATGTATTCCTTTGGGTTCTTCTAGGAATGGATTTCTTGGATCCACAACTTGGTGTCCTCCACCTTTTCCTCCTTTTTGGTCAACGAATCCCCTTTCCTACCTTCAACTCTTATATATGCATTATAAATAGGTATCCCATCACTCATTTCATCTACATCCTTATAGAAGAAGGTTTGGGAATATTCTTAAAGACCACTCTACTTTATAGTAACATTAAATCCATCAAATTTCACTAAAATTCATATCCCCTATCTCACCTTCAGTTTCTTGGTGATTCCCTTTTTATCGGCGCTCCCATGGTACAAGATGCCTATTCTCTAAAATTAATTATTTATACTTTCATGAAGGATTTGGGATCCCTAATTAACCAAATAAAATCCCTAAATTTATTTTTCAATGTTGTTGTTTCCATTCAAAGAAATATTTGTATAATCGTGGAATTTCAAATGAGTCATTTTCCCTAACGATATCTGGAAAACACTCTATGAAATTTCACTTGGGAGTATCTTTTGTCAAAAATTGGGGTTAATTTATCCAAATACACATTATTTCTTGTACCCTCCTTGGAATAATTTTACTAATCAAATATATCTTGCAGTCCCTTCCTCTTTAACTTTTCGCAGTTCTATCCACTCAAGAAAAGATCACCAAATCCATTTGTAACATATAAAGGAACTTCCTTTGGGAACACCAAAAAAAAAAAGGAAATTGGCCCTAGTATAATTGGATCAAATGTGTTTATTGAATAATATAGGAGGCCTAGGCATAAAATATCCCCTAATCATGGGGAAAGCCTTAGCAGCCAAGACATGGCGGTAATGGCTGAAAGGACAAAATGACCCATGGGAAAAAATATAGAAGGAAAATTATGTAAGAAACATCCATGAAAAGGAAATAATCAAGATGAAATTGGAATTATATGATTCCTTAATATGTAATAATTCATGGAATAATCAAGCTCTATTTATAGACCACTACTTTTGGGAAATACAAGATGTCACCTCAACACTATTTTGGGAGGATGCATGGCAGCAAGAGAAATTTACTAGGAAAAAGTGTATTTTTATACAAGACAAAAATTCCCCTTAAGATATGGGATAGACCAAGGTGCATAACTATTGGGATGAAATTACAGCTCCCCAACCATACTCCAAGAAAGATTGGATTCCTTGCAATAGATAGTCAATTATTTTAGAATCCAATGTAAGCAAAGTCTTGATGGAAAAATTACAATCGAGAAAGATTCTCCACATAACATGTTAAGGTATCCTTAAAAGGGGATATGAATTTTATGGTAAAATCAATGTCAAATAGGAATAAATCATCGGTTCTAATCATGATAATTTATACAAATACTAGAGTATCTAGAATTGGTTGATGTGCCCCTAGAGTATCTAGAGTATCTAGAATTCTATACCAATTCTATACTAGAGTAGCTAGAAGGAAAACCATGACCTAGTATATGATCATTAGAAAAGGATATAAAGGCCCTTATTTCTATGTCATATTCCAATTGGAAGGAGAAAGAATAGAGCCTCCCTTCAACAATTTTTCTAAAGGAAAATCTCTATGGGACAAAAGAGAAACACTCTTTCAACAATTAGAACTTAGAAGAGATTATATCATCCAAACTCTATATAGTTAGAGATCAAACCCTTTTAGAAACCTGATCATGGATAGAGTTTGTAACATTTTCCCTTGTTTCCTTCTTTAGTTACATATCTAAGGATTGTAATAGGTGACAGTTCAAACAACAAAATTAATGCAGATAAGGAGAGGATGAAAGAACCCTTAGCTACATCAAAATTAGAAAATGAGGATGGGACACAAGGAGATAATGCATAGGTTGGAAAAAGTACTCTTGTTGGCTTTCTTAAGGGATGATTTTACATGTTGATTGCTATTGATGTAGCTATCCAAGGTATTGATATTCCTAACTATATAAGGTTATTCATTAAGAGAATCTAACAACTTCAAATATTTTTTGTGCATGGTGCTTTTCGAATGGATCCAAAGGTAAAATAATGATAAAATAGGTTTGATCCAGTTGATGTGGAATTGATTACATATGCCCTTTATTATGAAGTTGTTGCAAAGCACATGGTGGAAATTAGTATTAACTCGAGCTTGAAAAATAATTAGGAATAAATCCAGAAAATACTCTTGAATTATAGGATTGGGGTTAGTGATCTCTATAGTATGTGGATAACCATTTCCACACAAATATAATTGAGGAAAATATTCCTCTTTTGTTGGGTTTCCTCAGTGTGTGGACTATATCCTTTCTTGGGTATCCAATTATGGATATCTTTCCATATACTTGGGCTCTTGAGAAGTTTGCATCACACATTCAACAACTCAGCATGGAAAGTAATGAGAGGGAATTTTTTGGAGGTGTGGTATCCCAATACAAGTCTAAGGATACAACAATTTCCCTTGCTTTATGGAAGAAGTGGAACAACTATCAAAGAATAGATATTAATGGAAGACAAATAAAATAAAAATCTCATAATATCTATAATAAGTGGAACACCTAATGCAAGTTTGTATCCTCCAGAACTTGACTAGGGTCAAGGGGAGGAATAAATTATTCCTAGATACAAAACGATATAATTTGGAGAAAGAAATATCTATGATGTTTGGACACAAAGATGATACCCCCAATTTTATTCCAGCAATGGATGAGGATATATGTGTAGATAAGATTCGAGTTAAACAAAAGGACTGCAAGAAGAAGAGCCCCATCCTCTAGGAGCAGTCTTCAAAGAAAAAGGGTGATGTTTTCATTGTGAAATATAGGGATGAATATCCTATATTAGATATCATTAGAAATAGATAAAATATATATTTTTGAAGAAAACAAGGTGGATAGGAAGGATTCATAAAAAAAGGAGGTCATTTCCCACAAGACATGCCAAGGAGAAAGTATTTCTTCAGACTTTACAAGTATCAATTATTTTCAAAACTATGATGTATATTATGTACCAAGCCATTTCTTAGGTCAGTTGCTAGAAAAGATGACAGGAAACAGTTGTTTATAGGAAGTGGGTTGGACATCGGACCCTTTTCATCCTCAGCATTGAATGGTCCAGGTGGGATATCCTATATTAATCTAGCCCAACAGAGAAAAAAGAATGGAATTAATGGATGAAATCAAACCATTGCTATTGGGTCCCTTAGAGTTGGGAAGGCCTATCTAAGGATTAAAAAATATGTTTTCTCTCACTCAACATTATATTACAGAAATAGAGCACATATAGAAACCAAGGTAACTCAAAAGAGTTCTTCATATTGTATTTTATAATGAGAAAGTGAAAACTTTCTCATATAGGATTTCAATGTTCTTCTCTCACCCTATTGGCATGAAATGGTACACAGCATCAATGGTGCCCATGTGGTACAATATAGTACATAGTTAATTTAGGTTTAGTTAGGCTAAGTAAGGGTATGCTAGGTTAGGTTGAGTCGGCAGGGTAAAAAAAGATAGGGTATGTAAGATGATCAAGATAGGTTACGTCAAGTTATGGTTGGAAGGTGAGAGTAAGGTAAGGTAGGGGATGGTAGGGTAAAGTGATAATTAGGCTTTTTAGGGTAAAGGATGCATACAGTCCTGAATGAATGAAATAAACTATGCATAATAAATGAAGTAAATCACTACAATGAACATGAAAGGTAAATAACTAAAACAACATATAAAAATAAAGATTCATGAGTATTATGTACCTTTTAGTACAATTGATGCAACCTCTTCACATAGTCTAGTGATCCATTGAAATTCCTATTACGAATTTATGTAGAAATCAACGAACCATGAAATATTAAATTTATGAAAAAGAATTTAAGAAATAGACATGCATTTCAAAATTTATAAGAATATATAATACATAAGAATAAAGAGAATTACCTTATTGATCTTCTCTTTGTTTCAAGAACAGTTTAATATTATCTACTGAACAGAGCCAACCGCGTGAAGGTGGAAGCTCATATGC
>JZKD02S0867523.1:0-14194 GCA_000966675.3 Picea glauca
CCATAGCCAAGCTTCATCTTCATTTCCTAGACAACATTTTTCATTTCCAATTCCACTTTATACATATATGTTGCTTGAAGTTCTTGCAGCTGTTGCAATCAATTGTCCTAAACCTTATTTTCTTATTTCGCACTTCTGTCAATCAAAAGTAATTTTATGACCTTGGTCACACATTTGACTTACACTTAGAATATTATGTTTCATATCTTCTACTAGTAGAACATTTCCTTCCTTGGTATTCTTGTTTCCAATTATGACTATGCCCTTTCCAATGATTTTAGCTAAATCATCATTTCTGAAGGAGATTGATCCATCTATTTCCTTTCTTAATGTAACAAACATGTCTTTATCACCTGTCATGTGTTTTGAACAACCATTTTCAACATACCAACCATGTTTCTTATACTTATCTTGTATAGTGAGTGTGCATTCTGTTGATTAAGGTTGGTCGTCATTGATGTCAACCCTGGAAGAAAGTTTGGTAGTGAATTCTGGTAGCACAAAGGTTTGGGTAATGGACTCAAGGTTGTATCATGTATAATGGTATGAGTTTTAATATATTTGAAGGTAATACTATTCTATATGGATTTTACATGTCATTCCATTTACGTTGGTGTGTGGAACGTCACATAACTCCTCACGGTTAGAGAGTTATGGCCATGAGAAGTTGGAGAACCCAAGTTTGGGTAATGGACCCAAGTTTGTTTGATGGATAATGGTATGAGTTTTGATATATTTGTGGGTAAGACTATTCTATATGGATATTACATTTCATTCCATTTCTTTTGGTATGTGGAACGTCACATAACTCCTCACGGTTTGAGAATTATGGCCTTACAAAATTGGAGGACCCTCATATGTCATCTAGAAGCCCCAAAAGGTCAGAGTAGTGAAAGTGGTTTAATAGATTTTACAAGGTAAATAATAAAGTAAAGTGATGAGTGTATTATAATTCAAATTGAATACAAAATAAAGTATTTAAATAATAAATTTAATGGAGAAATTAGAAGTGGGTTAACCCTAAAATAAGGAAAGTGAGCAAAGTAACCTAGAAGATGCTTCTAAGGAAGCTACTTGGAGAGTATAAATAAGAGGCAAGGCTCTATAATTTTAGATCACACTTGATAGTATTGAATATATATAGGTGACTGAGGTAGCCAAAGGATATCTAAGCCTAACTTCAAAGGGAAGGTGAAGAAAAGAAGGTCGGAATTCAAGGGAGGATAAAAAAAATTGATGATGCTTTATAAGGTATGTTATTTATAGGTCATCTCACCATTTTCTCAATAAAAAAATTTCTAGAATGATTCATACCGTAAAATTGATATTCCATTGAGGAAACATATCCAAGTGTATGTGGTAAAAATTTCAGCTTGTGAGTCATTGTATTTTTGGATTTACACTCTGTGGAAAATAGAGTTTGTGGCTAGTCCTGAAACTAGTCTAAAACATGTGTTTCGGGTACAAACGTCATAACTTCTTCATAACAGATCCAAATTCAGTAAGACAAAATGTGTTGGTTATAGTATATTTTTTAGTATTCTTTGTAACATTTTCAGATCGATTCAACAAATATTTCATGTGAGGCACGCTCTACAAGGTTGCTCTCTAGAATAAGTTAGAATTCAACAAGGTATGTCATTTTTGTTATAACTCCTTTTCTGAGAGGTTCCAAGTAGTGACACCTGGAGGAATTGCATAAAACAAACTGAAGAATATTTTTTACTATTTTCATATATTCATTCATTACATGTACATAGTTATGATTATTTCAAGTTAGGGTTGTTGACTAATCTCAAACTAGTCATGTGAGACTAAAGAAAATTTTGATGAAAATGTTAGTCTCTTGTTTTGAAATTTAAGGAAGGTTTGTAGGTATGTGATCATATACATCAGTTCTATTACATAGTTACAAATCATATTTGGATAATGAAATTGATGAGGTCTTTTGGTTAAGGTGCATGTTGGGTACATGGTTGAGACAAGTAGTTGATGAGTTGGCACATACATGAGGTGTATAGTTGATGATGTCGGTACATATTTATGATTCATAGTTGATGAGTAGTTGACACATGATTGGTTCATACTTGGTACATGGTTGGATGCACTTATTTATGGTACAGTTTGATTACAGGTTGTTGGATACAGGTTGGTGCATGGTTGATGCACTTGTTTATGGTACAAGTTGATTACAGGTTGATGCATGGTTCGGGTTTATTGGTACAGGTTTATAGTTGTATATCTCACAGTGATAGTGTGACAGTGGTTCCATCATTCTACTTCTACTTCAGGGCGGTTGGACGGGGCAAGGACAGGTGGTTGTAGCCACATTTTGGTTGTAGCCGGAGAACATAGGGGGTTTTAGCCTCCTTCTGGTTGTAGCATGAGAATATGGGAGTTGGAGCTTCCCTCGGGTTGTATCCTGAGAAACAAGGGGGTTGGAGCCTCCTTCTAGTTGCAGCTGGAAAACAAAGGAAGTTGGTGCTTCCAATTAATGTAATTCTTCAAGACATATAAAAAAAATCATTTTGTGGTTTTCTCCCGCTTTGGGTTTCCACGTAAAACACTGTTGTATTGTGTATGTGTATGATTGTTCATTTGTTCATTTATTATTTACTCTACAGTTATTGGATGATAATGCTACATTCATATAACACTTGGATTATATGGTTAAAAAGGATTAAATTTCTCTATTAATGATTCACCCCCCCTCTCAGTAATCAACAATTGGTATCAGAGCAGGTTCCTTCAAAAATCAGTTTAACCACTGAAAGGTAGATCATGGAGAGAAACAACTTGTATAAAAATGGAATACCATAGTTTAATGGACAGAAGTATGCATTTTGGAGCATAAGGATGAAAACATATATACAGGCACAGGGATTTGAAATTTGGCAATCAATTGAAGATGGATACAAAGCACCAACGGTTTTGCCAACAAATGACAAAGTAATGAAACTTGGTCAAAATAATTCCAAAGACAAAAACGCACTTCTGAATGGTCTTAGTGAAACGGTATTCACCAAAGTTTCACATTGTAAATCCGCTAAAGAGATTTGAGACAAACTTCAAAATATTCATGAAGGAGATTCAAAAGTCAAAGAAACAAAGCTTCAAACTTTCAGAGGTCAGTTTGAACAGCTTAAGATGAAGGAAGATGAGAATATTGCAGCTTACTTTTTATGAGTTGATGAAACAGTAAATGCAATCATAGGATTGGGAGAAGAAATCAAAGAATCTGTAATTGTTCAAAATGTACTAAGATCTTTTCCTATGAGATTTGACCCTAAGATATCATCACTAGAAGAAAGATCAAATATAAACTCAATAAGCATGGATGAATTACATGAAATCTTCACAGCATATGAAATGAGAACTGAACAGGAAAATCCAAATATAAAAGAAGAAGCCCTCAAAGAATCCAAAAAGTCAAAGCAAAAGGGAAGGAAAAAAGAAGAACATAGCAGCAGCAGTGACGTCTCGGAAGATGATGAAGAAGTGGCCAACTTTGTTAAAAGACTGAACAAGGGAATCAACGATAGGTATAGAGGTAATCTTTCTTTAATTTGCTTTAATTGTGATGGTATTGGTCATTTTTCTAACCAATGTCCTTATAAGAAAAAGAGAAATGGTGAAGGTTACTCAAAAGGAAAACAAACATATAAAGACAAAACAACCACAAAGAAAGTTTTCAAGAAAATCTTATGCACCAAAGAAGACATCTCATGATCAAATGAAGATGAAGTCAGTGACAGTGAGACAGAAAGAGTTCTATTCATGGAAGTAAACGAATCTGATAAAGAAGACTCTGAAGAAGAATATGAAGAATCCGAAGAAGAATATGAATAAGTCGAAGAAGAAATTGAAAAGACAGAAGTTGACTACCGAGAGGAATTAATGTGTGCCATAGAAGTTATCAAAATAGAAAAGAAGAAAAACAAGAAACTACAAGTAGAACTAGACAAGAAAGAAGACACTCAAGAACTAGAACAAATGATCACAAATTTGAAGGTTCAAATAGAACAAGATAAAAGAATTGAAGAAGCACTCAAAGAACAGCTAGAAGAAAAAGACAAGATCATTGGAAATTTGGAAGCAGAGATTGTCACATTAAGAAAGGATCTTCAAAAGAAAAATATGCAGAACAGCTCAAAAGTTTTGGATGACATTATCAGCAGTCAAAAATCTCATCATGACAAGTCCAAACTTGGATACAATCAGACAGAAAAAGGATCAAGATCCAAAACAACAGAGCAAGAAACATATCCAAAAATATTTGCAGAAACAATCAAGGGGGATAGGAAGATCTACAAGGAAGATTACAGGGACACTCCTCCACCGAGAAGATTCAGATTTCAGAATCAACAACCGATAGAGAGGCCTCAGGAAGAAGAAGAATTCATAAGAGTACCTCCTTTCAGAATATCTTCAACTCCCAGGTACCAAACTATATTTTTTGGTTTATGTTATGCATGTAATAATTTTGGACATAAAGTTGTGAATTGCAGAGATAACAACAGGAACAAAAACAACTTTGAAAGTAATACACAAAGGGGTTATCCAATAATGCCTAGTGAAACACAGAGAATAAGTTACAACAGGTTTGAATCTTCGAGCACTGAAGTGGAATGTTACAAATGTAAAAAATTTGGACACATGGCCAAAGATTGAAGAATGTCAGTCCCTCCTAGAGAACCACAACAGAATTACAACAGTCATAGACAGGAACCTCAGAAAAGGACATGGATAAGAAAGCAGGATCAGTATAGCAATGAAGAATGTGCACTTCTCTCTACAAGCTAAGCAGAAGAAACATGGTTGGTATGTTGACAGTGGGTGTTCAAAACACATGACAGGTGATAGAGACAGATTTCATACATTACGAAAGGAAAGAGATGGATTAGTCTCCTTCAAAAATAATGATTCAGCCAAAATCATTGGAAAAGGCATAGTCAGAATTGGGAACAAGAATAGAAAGGCAGAAAATGTTCTACTAGTAGAAGATATGAAACATAATCTTCTAAATGTGAGTCAAATGTGTGACCAAGGTCATAAAGTTACTTTCGATTCACAAAAGTGTGAGATAAGAAAATAAGGCTTAGGAAAATTGATTGCTACAGCTGTGAGAACTTCAAGCAACATATATGTGTTAAATGAAAATGGAAATGAAAAGTATTATCTACGAAAGGAAGATGAAAGTTGGCTATGGCACAGAATAATGGGTCACATACATTTTGATAACCTTGTCAAAGTCAGCAAAAGAGAAGCAGTCAGAGAAATGCCCTAGATCACGAAACCAACCAACACTTTATGCAAGCATTGTCAACAAGAAAATCAAACAAAGACCAAGTTCAAATCAAATGAATATTCAATGAAAATACCACTAGAAATTGTGCATATTGATCTATTTGGACCAACTACAACAAAGGGTTTAAAAGGTGAGAAATACTTTATGTTATTAGTTGATGATTATACAAGAATGACCGCATTTTTCTTTCTCAAGAATAAGTCAGAATCTTTTGAAAACTTCAAGGTCTACAAGGAAATGGATGAAAATGAAATGGATTCAAAAATTAAATGTTGGAGATATGATAATGGAGGAGAGTTCACTTCAAAGGAATTTATGGACTACTGCAGCAGTCATGGAATAAAAATGAAATTCTTCGTTGTTAGGATACCTCAATAGAATGGAGTTGTTGAATTAAAGAACAGGATAGTACAGGAAATGGCTCGAACAATGCTAATGGATTCCAAATTGACAGATATTTTTTGGACACAGGCAGTGCATACAACAGTTCACATTCAAAACATAGTAATGCTCAGAAANTTAAGATGAAGGAAGATGAGAATATTGCAGCTTACTTTTTATGAGTTGATGAAACAGTAAATGCAATCATAGGATTGGGAGAAGAAATCAAAGAATCTGTAATTGTTCAAAATGTACTAAGATCTTTTCCTATGAGATTTGACCCTAAGATATCATCACTAGAAGAAAGATCAAATATAAACTCAATAAGCATGGATGAATTACATGAAATCTTCACAGCATATGAAATGAGAACTGAACAGGAAAATCCAAATATAAAAGAAGAAGCCCTCAAAGAATCCAAAAAGTCAAAGCAAAAGGGAAGGAAAAAAGAAGAACATAGCAGCAGCAGTGACGTCTCGGAAGATGATGAAGAAGTGGCCAACTTTGTTAAAAGACTGAACAAGGGAATCAACGATAGGTATAGAGGTAATCTTTCTTTAATTTGCTTTAATTGTGATGGTATTGGTCATTTTTCTAACCAATGTCCTTATAAGAAAAAGAGAAATGGTGAAGGTTACTCAAAAGGAAAACAAACATATAAAGACAAAACAACCACAAAGAAAGTTTTCAAGAAAATCTTATGCACCAAAGAAGACATCTCATGATCAAATGAAGATGAAGTCAGTGACAGTGAGACAGAAAGAGTTCTATTCATGGAAGTAAACGAATCTGATAAAGAAGACTCTGAAGAAGAATATGAAGAATCCGAAGAAGAATATGAATAAGTCGAAGAAGAAATTGAAAAGACAGAAGTTGACTACCGAGAGGAATTAATGTGTGCCATAGAAGTTATCAAAATAGAAAAGAAGAAAAACAAGAAACTACAAGTAGAACTAGACAAGAAAGAAGACACTCAAGAACTAGAACAAATGATCACAAATTTGAAGGTTCAAATAGAACAAGATAAAAGAATTGAAGAAGCACTCAAAGAACAGCTAGAATAAAAAGACAAGATCATTGGAAATTTGGAAGCAGAGATTATCACATTAAGAAAGGATCTTCAAAAGAAAAATATGCAGAATGGCTCAAAAGTTTTGGATGACATTATCAGCAGTCAAAAATCTCATCATGACAAGTCCGAACTTGGATACAATCAGACAGAAAAAGAATCAAGATCCAAAACAACAGAGCAAGAAACATATCCAAAAATATTTGCAGAAACAATCAAGGGGGATAGGAAGATCTACAAGGAAGATTACAAGGACACTCCTCCATCGAGAAGATTCAGATTTCAGAATCAACAACCGATAGAGAGGCCTCAGGAAGAAGAAGAATTCATAAGAGTACCTCCTTTCAGAAGATCTTCAACTCCCAGGTATCAAACTATATTTTTTGGTTTATGTTATGCATGTAATAATTTTGGACATAAAGTTGTGAATTGCAGAGATAACAACAGGAACAAAAACAACTTTGAAAGTCATACACAAAGGGGTTATCCAATAATGCCTAGTGAAACACAGAGAATAAGTTACAACAGGTTTGAATCTTCGAGCACTGAAGTGGAATGTTACAAATGTAAAAATTTTGGACACATGGCCAAAGATTGAAGAATGTCAGTCCCTCCTAGAGAACCACAACAGAATTACAACAGTCACAGACAGGAACCTCAGAAAAGGACATGGATAAGAAAGCAGGATCAGTATAGCAATGAAGAATGTGCACTTCTCTCTACAAGCTAAGCAGAAGAAACATGGTTGGTATGTTGACAGTGGGTGTTCAAAACACATGACAGGTGATAGAGACAGATTTCATACATTACGAAAGGAAAGAGATGGATTAGTCTCCTTCAAAAATAATGATTCAGCCAAAATCATTGGAAAAGGCATAGTCAGAATTGGGAACAAGAATAGAAAGGCAGAAAATGTTCTACTAGTAGAAGATATGAAACATAATCTTCTAAATGTGAGTCAAATGTGTGACCAAGGTCATAAAGTTACTTTCGATTCACAAAAGTGTGAGATAAGAAAAGAAGGCTTAGGAAAATTGATTGCTACAGCTGTGAGAACTTCAAGCAACATATATGTGTTAAATGAAAATGGGAATGAAAAGTATTATCTACAAAAGGAAGATGAAAGTTGGCTATGGCACAGAATAATGGGTCACATACATTTTGATAACCTTGTCAAAGTCAGCAAAAGAGAAGCAGTCATAGAAATTCCCTAGATCACGAAACCAACCAACACTTTATGCAAGCATTGTCAACAAGAAAAGCAAACAAAGACCAAGTTCAAATCAAATGAATATTCAATGAAAAGACCACTAGAAATTGTGCATATTGATCTATTTGGACCAACTACAACAAAGGGTTTAAAAGGTGAGAAATACTTTATGTTATTAGTTGATGATTATACAAGAATGACCGCATTTTTCTTTCTCAAGAATAAGTCAGAATCTTTTGAAAACTTCAAGGTCTACAAGGAAATGGATGAAAATGAAATGGATTCAAAAATTAAATGTTGGAGATATGATAATGGAGGAGAGTTCACTTCAAAGGAATTTATGGACTACTGCAGCAGTCATGGAATAAAAATGAAATTCTTCGTTGTTAGGATACCTCAATAGAATGGAGTTGTTGAATTAAAGAACAGGATAGTACAGGAAATGGCTCGAACAATGCTAATGGATTCCAAATTGACAGATATTTTTTGGACACAGGCAGTGCATACAACAGTTCACATTCAAAACATAGTAATGCTCAGAAANCTTGTAACTCCCGAAGTGAGATAGCGCGAGGTCATAAAATTGGTATAATTGCTTAACGGTTAAGAGACAGTGACTTAGGACTATAACGGCCATCACCACTTCACATGTCGGGGTAAAATTTTGATTTCAATAATTACATTTCAACACTTGTAAAAGGCGGCTCCAATAGAAGTGGTGCAACAACTTCAACCTTTGCAGGATAGGGCACGTCAACTATTCTTAGAGATTGAGAGCCAAGGGACAGACCTGGAACAGGTCGTGAATACAACAAAGCAGTGCTTAGAAGGACCAGTTGGTAATGCACTCATTTAGAAGTTTGCCAAGAAAGAAGCAGTAGCAAAGCAACAGGTCAAAGCAGCTCGAGCGAAGCTCGAGGCCTTCGAGGCAGAGTTAGCTAGAGAAGAGTGACTCGGGATGAGTCACGGGTGAGTGTTGGGGGCTTGTTGGCCCTCGACCAAGTTTTGAGGAATACTTGGTCATAGTTGATCGTTTTGTACTTCACTGCCTGTCGAAGACAGAGTGCATAGTGAAGCGGAGATCACGGGATCTCGCCACCTTTTGTGGAACCTTTTTTTGTTTTTTTGTGAATATTGTAACGGGAAAGGGATTTTGGCCCTTGTTTAGGGATTTTTCTATGTATAAATAGAGGTCTAGGCCATGTAAGAAAGGAGGCCCTGTCTAGTCGATGGATTATTGCATAAGTTGGATCTATGTGATCAGAAGTCTGTGTGACTGTAAGATCTTTGTGCATGTTGTAATAAGTGTTGAATGCACAGAGTGTGAGAAGTCTTAGTGCTTGGATCTACTCGAGGAAAGAGAATCTAGCAAGTTGTACAGATCCTCTGTCCTGTGCGAGGTAAGGGTCATTGAAGCTCCGTGTTGTAACTGCTTGACCAAGATAATATAAAGAAGACTTTATGGACATAGCCCCAGGGTGAGGGTGAACCACGATAACTCTGTGTATTGTGATGATGTGTTTGTCTCTCTCTTTATAAGTGCTCTGATATGTTTAGATAGATCTATTGATGCTTTGTGCTTATGAGATATGAATGCATGCTAGATATGATACATAATATGCTAAGTTCTTAATCTATTGAGTATAATCGGTTTATCATTGCTAAGTGCTAGATCTGAGTAATTAATGTGGTGCTCTGTTCTTTCTACGAAGTGTATTAATGAATGTATGTTAGGAAATAACTGATGCTAAGTGCATTGTAAGCAAGATAATCACAGATCTGTGTCCCAGCTAAGGTTGTAGACACTTGAGTCCTACAACCACCCCTACCTCTACCTCGAGTGAGACTTCATCTGCTTCGCAAGTGTTGCCAAAAGGGCCGGTAGTTAGGGCTTTGTTTGTGTGCTCTTGAGTGTTGAACCCTGGGTTTGGCCCTGTGCCAACATCCACCTTCCCCTAGTATGAAGAAGAAGCCATCGGCAAGGCTCAACAATTCGAACTCATTTATTCACAGTCAGGATACTTATATATGGTACTACCTGATTCCTCGAGACTCGTGCCATTCGACCAGGAAAAACCTGGGATGTCTCACTCTACGAATGGATTGATTGGTACCACAACACACCACAATCCACACCCCCAACAACCACCTATGTTTGGAACACTGCAATATCCACCGGTATATGGAGGACCCCCTTACTATCCTCTTTCCCCTTATCAACAACCATACCCTGTTTCCCTTCCTTCACCCATAAGTGTACCCCCGCTGACACCCACAATATGCCCAGTTGTCCAACCAAGTTCTAGTACCCCTTCTACCTCAGCTTACACCCTAAGCACTAGAGAAAGCGCCATGCCTTCCTATGTACCCTATGGATCATTACCACAAAATAATCCTTACTTTCCATTCCTTGGCCCTCCACAGCCCATGGCTCCACCACAAGGACACCCACACACTGGGGTTAATTTTGTTCAACCTTCTCCCATTCAACAATATCAAAATTTTGAACACCTGAATATGGAAAATCCAACCCATCAGTCTAATAATGCCAAAAAGAAAGGAAAACACCGAAACAATAATAATCCAGGACTAGGCGGGAATCACCCCCAATAGAGCCAACCTGCCGGGGGAAACCAGAATCAGAGCAACAAAAACCCCCAAGGGGGCAATAATAACAAAATCCAAGGGAAGAATAACAACAATGTTCGGACAAACTTCCCTTGTGCCCTTTGCAGTGAGTATGGTCATTATACTCACCATTTCCCTCAAATCATTGACTTTAAATGGATGAAAGAATTTGGAAATGGACCACATCCCCCAGCACTTCCTACCCCTCAATAGGCCCCACAACAATATGTGCAGCAACCACTCCCAGTCGTGCTACAAAAATCCATTCCACACCAAGGGGTGATGAACACCCAATAGGAGATGCATCCTACCCCACCACAAATGGGACAATATCCAAACCCGAGCACTCCTACAGATCGCATTATCCTCCTCACTAGTGAGCAAGAAGTTCTACTACAAACCCACAGTCATCAATACAACGCATCCCTTGACTCTTCTCCCACAACCTCGGAAGTAGCCCCAGTCACAACTGGACCACCTTTGATGATTCTACACCCTAATACTGAAACACCCCTTCGTATTCCTCACATCCCATTACGAAGGAATGTCAACAACCCTTAGGCTAGGGCAGAACACACTTATAGTCTGGTCGATGAATTGGCACAATATCCTACTGCCATGTGAGTTTTAGAATTCCTTCAAACCTGTCCTACTCAACGGAAATCATTACTTTCCGCCCTGGGGGCAGTTGACCCTGCTGACACTCATCTCATCACCTTTGATCTTGATAGTGGGGGACCTCGTCTCCCCACACTGGTCACGTTCCAAATATCGGTTAAAATCCGTAACATCACAGTTCATCGTTGCATCATTGATGAAGGTGCACCCACATGCATCATGTCCAAAACCGTATGGAAAAAACTTGGCTCCCTCGAGCTTATACCATTCATCATCACTCTAAGAGATTATGATGGATGACCCTCCTCTCCTGAAGGGATCTTTCAAAACATCCCCATTGAACTCGGGGGCAAGACTATCCTCATTGACATTGAAGTTATCGACGCTCTTCTCAATTACAACATATTGTTCGGACATAGCTACATGTACGTTATGAAGTTTGTGGCCTCTTTTGTGTTTCACACAATGATGTTCCCCCACAACGGAAAGATCGTCACCATCGACCAAGTGTCACATTACAAACCCAACACTTCCTCCAACATCGATAACATCTTATCCTTTGTCCACACTAATCTCAATGCCTACCCACTCATTGAGATGGGTCCCGGAATTTTCAAAGACCCATCCTTGCTAGGGACATACCATGGAGCATCGCCGCTCATACATCCCTCAGCACAAGTCTGTATCATCTCATCCACTGGAACAGAAACTAGAGATACCCTTCCTCCCATCGATTCTTTCTTTATATCTGATGTCCCACTAGTCGCCGAGCTCCTCCCTCAGGAGTCCCCTGAGAGCTCTTCAACTACACTTGTTCCCAATTTCACCCTCCTCCAAGGCCACATTCCGGTTTGGGAGACAATCCCCCAAGCCATTACTCAACTCCCCTTCTTTTACCCCCCACCGGGTGTACAATATTTCTAGGTAGCCGCAACTCTTACCCTTCCTAATATGGTGGTGGAAATTCCAGTATGGTATTTACATCCACCTGATATGGTCCCTCAAACATCCCTTCCTCCCCAAACCGAAGGCATGCTAATGTCAATACCAGTCCTCACTCCCACCGCACCACCCTTACCCCTACTCGCAAGCACCACCGCTACAGTTGGGGGAAGAAGGAAGAAGAGAGATCCCACCACTCCACTTTCCCCTCGAGTTCAATCTCCTTGCACACTATGCGAGAAAGAAGGACACCCCACCAATCGTTGTCCCTCTCTCCCCGAGTTACGCAATTNGTCAATACAACGCATCCCTTGACTCTTCTCCCACAACCTCGGAAGTAGCCCCAGTCACAACTGGACCACCTTTGATGATTCCACACCCTAATACTGAAACACCCCTTCGTATTCCTCGCATCCCATTACGAAGGAATGTCAACAACCCTTAGGCTAGGGCGGAACACACTTATAGTCTGGTCGATGAATTGGCACAATATCCTACTGCCATGTCAGTTTTAGAATTCCTTCAAACCTGTCCTACTCAACGGAAATCATTACTTTCCGCTTTGGGGGCAGTTGACCCTGCTGACACTCAGCTCGTCACCTTTGATCTTGATAGTGGGGGACCCCGTCTCCCCGCACTGGTCACGTTCCAAATATCGGTTAAAATCCGTAACATCACAGTTCATCATTGCATCATTGATGAAGGTGCGCCCACATGCATCATGTCCAAAATCGTATGGAAAAAACTTGGCTCCCCCGAGCTTATACCATTCATCATCACTCTAAGAGCTTATGATGGATGACCCTCCTCTCCTGAAGGGATCTTTCAAAACATCCCCATTGAACTCAGGGGCAAGACTATCCTCATTGACATTGAAGTTATCGACGCTCTGCTCAATTACAACATATTTTTCGGACGTAGCTACATGTACGTTATGAAGTTTGTGGCCTCTTTTGTGTTTCACACAATGATGTTCCCCCACAACGGAAAGATCGTCACCATCGACCAAGTGTCACATTACAAACCCAACACTTCCTCCAACATCGATAATATCTTATCCTTTGTCCACACTAATCTCAATGCCTACCCACTCATTGAGATGGGTCCTAGAATTTTCAAAGACCCATCCTTGCTAGGGACATACCATGGAGCATCGTCGCTCATACATCCCTCAGCACAAGTCTGTATCATCTCATCCACTGGAACAGAAACTAGAGATACCCTTCCTCCCACAGAGTCTTCCTTTATATCTGATGTCCCACTAGTCGCAGAGCTCCTCCCTCGGGAGTCCCCTGAGAGCTCTTCAACTACACTTGTTCCCAATTTCACCCTCCTCCAAGGCCACATTCCGGTTTGGGAGACAATCCCCCAAGACATTACTCAAATCCCCTTCTTTTACCCCCCACCGGGCGTACAATATTTCTAGGTAGCCGCAACGCTTACCCTTCCTAATATGGTGGTGTAAATTCCAGTATGGTATTTACATCCACCTGATATGGTCCCTCAAACATCCCTTCCTCCCCAAACCGAAGGCATGCTAATGTCAATGCCAGTCCTCACTCCCACCACACCACCCTCACCCCTACTCGCAAGCACCACCGCTACAGTTGGGGGAAGAAGAAAGAAGAGAGATCCCACCACTCCACTTTCCCCTCGAGTTCAATCTCCTTGCACACTATGCGAGAAAGAAGGACACCCCACCAATCGTTGTCCCTCTCTCCCCGAGTTACGCAATTTAATTCGACTTCCTTGAGAAACCACACCGCTTGTCATGCCACCCAATGCACCAAGTACTACCACCATGTATCCAACCACCAATACCACAGGGTTGCGAACCAAATTCCCCTGTGCCATCTGCTCGGATTATTTCCATTACACCCACCATTGCCCCGCGCTACCTCAATTTCGACAAGCACTAACAATAGTACGCTAGAGCTTCCAACAAGAGTCTCCCCCATCCACGTCATCAAGTACTCTTGTCACGAACATCCACTATGTCATGAATTCAGTTAACAAATGAATGAGATTCCCTTGCTCT
>JZKD02S0867534.1:670-14194 GCA_000966675.3 Picea glauca
TTTTGTTTGTTTGAAGGTTTTTAAGTTTTTCTTTAATTTTTTTTTAATATAAATTTGTTTTTTTTTTAATTTTTAATTTTTCTTAGGTTTTTATAGTTTTTAATTAAAAAAAAAATCGGGTTAAGTTTTTGTTTTTAAAATGGGTGTTTTTCTTTTCGGTAAAAAAGTGAGTTTGTATTACCTTCCATAAAAAAAATGTAACGAAATAGTCAATATTTGTCGGAGACATAGCCGCCGCCCTGGGAAACCGACTCTGTCCCGACATAATTCTCGGAACTATTCTTCCTATGTCCAAAAAATAATTACAAAACCAAAAAACTGCAGTAACAAGATGTCTATATGACATTGCTAAGAACAATAAAAAACTGTAGTTTGTAAATTGAGCCTAACCCTTGCACTCTTAAAACTATTGCCTAACTTGGACATGTATAAACTAGAAAAACTAGAAACTGAAATGCTAAGCCTGGTAACCATTAAGATGAATGTCAAATTGGGCCCGAAGGGAGGAGGATGGGCGTTACTGCATCAATCGTCGAGAAAGTTAAGGATGCCTCTCGCTCATTATCTATATCCATTTCTAGAGAGATGTGGTGGTCTAGGAGCTCCATACATAATTGCACATCGTGAACCTCGCTCCGCAGCTCAAATACCAATTGTTGAAGGTTCGAGAGGGACTCGAAAATTCGTTGGGAATCCTCTTCTTTTGGAGTGTGTCGCTCGTCCATAGAGGCCGCTTCAAATGACCGACTTTTTACAGGATTTGAAGATGTAGCTACCTGAGTACGTTGGGAATGGCCATGATGGGAGCTTGCCTATGGACTTTTAGAAGAAATCCAGCCCGAGATGGATTTTGGGGCATAACCCAAGGATCTCCCTTGTCTGTCAAACCACTCAATTTTGCAGCCCCACCTAGAAGTAGTGTGACTACTATCCTACGGTTGAGTCAAACCATGTGAAGGAGATCTGGTCGTTTCTTGCTGCCTTGCAAAATTACGCTACCTGTAACTAGTGTGTGAGGCATGCTCACTGGTACAAAATCGCCTTTTCCCCACTTTGAGCGCCCATAATGGAAAGTTCAGAGATGGAGAGTTTCCCGATATGAATGGCACTAAACCAACGTTCTTCCTTTCTCTTGTGATGCGTCCCGAGGAGGAGCCATGCAAAATGACGATTCTCCCCAACACTTAGTGGCCTTAATTCCCCTCATGCAAGTGAATTCATGGTCATTAATGCTGTGCTGAAAGGCTCGTACCTAGAGTTAGTACCACCAACCATCCTCATTCTAACCATAAACATTCCTCTGCGATGAGAGTGAGTTGAATGTTGTGGGATTTAAATGCCCTGAACTGACGGCCACTAGATCACATCCTCCATAAGACGGGCACATGAAGCGATGTGCCAGGTGGTGAGTGATCGACATGGGGTCTATGCACTTGGTGACACCCCATTTGAGTTTTTTATTTTTTCAAAAACTAACTTGCGAAGTTTTTTTTTTCTATTTTTTTAAATTTTTAATGTAAATTTAAAAAAATAAAAACAAAAATCTAAGCAATGATTTAGGAGCCAATTTTGAGTTGTTTATTGACGATAGTATAAGTTGTCGAGGGCATGGTTTCAATTAAGTTATAATTTTAACTCCAAAAAAAACCCAGTGCTACTAGTAGCATCGCTTTTTGATTCGAGGGTAAATTTTAAAGTCTTTGTCCATACTGACATCAATTGTCAATGCAATGAATCTGAATTTTAACCATCGTAAAATAAAGGGTACTACCGGTAGCGCCACTTTTTGATTTAAGGGTAAAAATAGCCACTCTGAAAAATCGAGAAATCTAGAGAGTTCTTGTTAAGTTGGTAACTTTGCACAAAATCAATAAAATAAGTTTTTAGGTAGTATTTATGCCCACTCAAGGATTAACCCATGATTCAAGTTCATGAAGTGTAATGAACCCATATGCTAAAATCCTTGGAGTTGCTTGTTATCCAAAAGTATGGGTACCCTTTTAAATTTTTTGAGTCATGTATTCTACTTTATTTTTTCCACTTTCCTTTTATCCCTTGTCATTGACTACTTTTTGAGTCTTCCTTATTCAGATTTCATTTAACTACTAACTATTTGGTCTCTAAATTCTTCCTGGATTAGTTTGTCTTTTGGAATTTTCATGATAGAGATTTGGGTTCTATAAATCCATTCCTTGAACATTATATCAGTTTTTGCATGCTTCTATTATGATTCTTAATTTCATTGATGTCCCTATAAGATTGAGTCCATAGTCCTTAATATTCAAATTGCTAGAACTCGAACCTTGCATTTAGTTATATATTATAAGTTTATCAAGTCTTCTTACGTGGGCATTTTCCAATCCTTATATTATCCCAAGTGCAAGGTCTCTCCATAGACTCAATTTGAGATTATTCTAGACTTCATTATTTTTCAAGTCCATCGGAAAGGGAGAAGTGTTGGTTCAACTCCCGGCTCAACGTGGTATGATACAAATTATTATTTTTGTAATTAATAAAACCTTTGTCGAACCATCAACGAATTAGTTTGTCACTTGTTCGACTAAAGGAACATTAGTTGTCCGACCCAACCACCGTCGAAAACACAACAGGTTCGTCAGTATATTGTTGATGGTTCGATGAACTCTAGATGATCTTATGACAAACATTGGTCGATCGTACGATGCACTTATGACGAAACTTGATCAAACTTACGATGACAATGGTTGTGGACATTAGTCCATTACGATCCATATTCGTCATTGGTTAGTCTCTCTTACGATTCACTAGTGAAAAAATGTGTTGTATTTGGGATGAACTGTGGTTGATGGTACAATAGAATAGCGACATAAATTGGTCGATCGTACAACGAACCTACGACGACAATGAATATGGACATTGGTCGACTGTGATGCATGTTCGTTGTAGGTTAGTCACTCTTACGATGCACTAGCGACGAGAACAAAATTATTTTCGGACATATAGAGGTCGATGGTATGACATATGTTTGCATCTGTCTTGTGAAAAAATGAGTATCGTCATAATTTCGATAGATCCGATGTGATGAAAAACGGGTTGTAGCCTTTGTCGTACTTGAGACGTTGTGGTGATGAACATGTGTTGGTAAATTGTTTGAAAATGGGCCCAATGTAGTAGTGGGAGATTTTCTGTGTGAGATATTTCCCTTGAATAATAGGTTGTTTTATTAGTTTTCTTGGGGCAAATAACATCCCTAGAGTCCCCAATAGTAGATATTTCTAGCCAACCTTGTGATGGAGCCTTGGAGGGAAGCAGGAAGGCCCGATGGATTGTGTGCAGTGAAGGGGGATCCTAATTCCTTGAGTTGCATAGGTTGAGGGGAAGAGAGTTGGAGGATTGGGATATCTATTAGAAAACTAGTTGGCCATGGGAGTGAATTGGGTTGTGAGAGATACACCCTCTTTTGTGGAATCGTATCCCCATCTCGGGGGCTATTTGATGCTAAGAATTGGAGCAGAAAATCTACGGTTGGGAGGAACGTCTGTCCCATGTAGTCATTTGTTCATTTGTTGTTAAAAGATAAGTGATTTTATCTCTTCTTTATCAATTTATTCATGGGTTTTTATTGTTGTGCATGAACTCTAAGTTTATAGCAATTTGTATGCTAATTTGTGAATGATAAATGAGTTGCATTCATGTTTAAATAATGTTGTTAGATGCATTTAGTTTATTGGTATCATAAAAAAAATTATGGGTTCGTAGTGGGGACAGTACATGCAATTAGAAATGATAAAGTCCCTTAGCTAAAGATTAGAGCACCTATGAAGCCAGATAGTAGGAGCACTCCAATACATCACAAAAGGAGAAAAAATGTGTAGTGCTATGATATTCATAACCAACACCAACAATGAGATGATAGACACCAGTGCAAATGACATTTAGTGGTATGCTTTTGTAGTTCCCTACAAAAGTTTCAAAACAATAAATTGCCTCATTGGTGTCAAGATATCTTCCTTCACAAATCTACAATATTGTTATGTGATATCCATGGCAGTGAATAGACTTTAAGAAAAAAAAAAAGTGGCCACCTGTTGTGGACATCATTTTGAAACAAACATCTAATACCTTGAACTTACCTCAACATGTGCAACACCCTACAATTGATAAGTAACTACTCCATTGATGACTATTTCCTCACATTCAAAATTGTTTCAAGATGCTTTGTATGATGTTTGCAATCTAATATGTTTTCTCATAAATTTCATGAGAATGAATTTGTGAAATTTCATAGTAACATTTTTGCATGCAAGTTTATATTTGTCTCATAAATTAAGAGCTTTTGGGCATTGGTTAGGTGAATGTTGTAAGATATTCTCAAAATAGAATTTTATGATAGAGATTGTGCCTCATTAACATCACATAACTCTATTAAAGATAAGTTGGAAAGGTTATAGATCTAAAGGGATGTATTCGAAGCCATAATATAAATTATTACTCACTACAAGTTGCAATTGAAAAATGGCTCTAAATAAACATGGAAGTTTCAAGCGGTAGATGTTTGAAGGGGATGAAAAACACCCATGTAGGGAAGAAGGTTGATGCTTTCTTCTCTTTTTGCAGTGGAGGCAGCCAATGATGAGAATTAGAATGGCAGAAACACAACAAGAGCAAGAAGACATGAATGTTGACAAGATATTAAAGATGTGAGAGTGGAGGAGGTCATCCAAAGCAAGCGCACTTTGGTGGAGGTTCCATGCATGCCGAGTATAGTTGAATATCTTAATGCACTACCTACAAACAACATATAGGTGTTGCTAGTGGAAGCCCCAACCAGGCAATAGATAAGGATTAATCAAGTTCCATGATATTGGAGTTTAACAAGCTCACTAGCTCTATTAGGAAACAATATATTGGTATGGTTAGTATGTTGGATATTCTCCTTCATACTGAAGAATATGATGATGGCACTGATGTGGAGGCCTAAGGGTATTTTGACTAAGATCCAGAAATTGTGTTGCAACTATCTGTGGAAAGTCAACACAAAGTATCTAGGTTCACGTCTTGTTAGCTAGAGGATTCTTTATTGTCCCAAAACGATCGGTGGGTGGGGTCTCAAGGACCTGGTTCTTTTTGGAAAATCACTAGAGGCAAAGACCCCCTGGGTCTTTCTCACTTAGGATAGTTTGTGGAGACATATTTATGTGAAAAATATATTCATCTTGGATCGATTCTTGACTAGATTCCCAACCCTAGAAAGATCGTTACTACTGCATCGATTGAATGGAAGAATTTGACGAATGCATTCCTAGTTGTTGGTAAATACCTAGCATGGAAGGTCGAGAATGAAACTCAAGTGTAAATATGTCATGACACGATAGTGGGGTGTAATCCAAATATTTTCCTTCCAGAAGAAATGGTTCATTCCTTGCAAGAAAAGAATCGATGTACCCTTAACCTCATTGGTGATAGGGGAGCCACTACTCGGTGTTAGGGCTATTTGACAATGGACATGCTTCAATTGGAGGAACGTTGGTATGACCAATGGTATGCCTTCACTTGAAAATTGACCCATGCACATGTTAAGCTAAGTAATATGGATCATGAAATCAGTTCGATCTATAACAAATATGGTGGTCAGTATTCGGCTAAATTGGGTTATCATGATTTCTCTGAGCAAGAAGAAGCATTTGAGAATTGGTGGTCCAAACGACTTGGAAGATTAAGGGCCCTCGAAAGGGAATTCTTCTCTTTTAGCTAATATTGAAGGGTTGGGTTCTCACTTGGGAAAGAATGCAACATCATGGCAAGCATGGACCTGGTTATTTTGTGTTATGCAAAGAGGCCGAGGAGGTAAATATTCACCTATTTCTATTTTTTCCCTTCACATGTCAGGTGTGGAAAGAAGTAGGTGAGCATTTTGGAATGGGTAGGGTTCGGGAAAATGAAAGCATTGAAGATTGTTTTGAGGAATTCTATTCTTCTGTTGTATTGAAACCATTCCAGGTTATTCCTATGTTAGTTTCCTGGGGACTTTGGCTAGCTAGGAATGCCAGACTTTTTGAAGACAAGACATGGACGAATTTCAAGGTATATCGACAATCATTCCCCCTATTTTCTCATTACCATATTAAGTCAAAGGTGCAGAGGGCCAGGGATACTTGTTTATTATTGGTCGGCAGATCAAAGCCATGGGGATTTTTTGATGGTGCATGCCAAGGAGTGGAGAGAGACTGGGGTATAGGTTTCTTACTCTACCTTTTAGATCCCCATTACATTGAAGGTAAAGGACACATGGGTTTAGGCACAAATAACCGAGCTAAGTTATTGACATTACTTGAGCTTCTAAGAAGTGCACAAAGTCATAATATTGATTCCCTTAATGTTTTTGGGGATTCCAAATTTGTCATTGATTGGATGAATAATGATCGAGTTATTGGTAATCTGGAGCTGCAAAATATGGGGTAACTCTAAAGTTCGTTGTTGATATGTTCCTGGATATCTCTTTTCATCACATCTTCCATGAAAACAATGTTGATGTTGACAAGTTATCTAAAGAGGCCTTGGCGCTGCTTGAAAATATGTTAAGTCTGAAGATATACATTGATGTGAGGGAGACTTCTCATAGTATGAACAATCTTTTTGTTTTTTGAATCTTAGTTAGTTTGGTTAGGCTAAGGGACTTTCATTTTGAAGTATTTGTGTAACTATTTATGGACATTTTTGGGACTGTAGAAGGAGAAAGTGTAGCAAAGGATGGTCATAAATTGACAGATTTTGTATGGTGATGCACAATGGCACCTAAGGGTTGTAACTTTTATACTCGAATAAAAGTTATGTTTTTTTTTTGCAGAAAGAAAAAAACAAAACAAAAACAAATAGCACGATAGTCACAAAAGGTGACCAATTTTTTTGCAAGTACCCTAACCTATTATAATTGAAAGACTCCTAATGTGCCTAGTATATTGGTTTTCCCATTAAAAATCTCATTTTGAAGAAACCATTCTCCTTAAGGGTTTGGTGTACCTATCAAATAGTTTTCCCATTGAGAAAATATTTCCAGCGAAGGTGTGGACACCAACTCAAGACTAAGACTCTCAAACAACAATATGGACTATATAATAGGTCCATGTTGATGCTCTTATAATGTCCCTACATATGAGGTAATGTAACATTTGTTTCATTTGCCCACCCAACTTTTATCTATTATGTCTATTGTGTTGTTTGAATGAAAATAAATTAAATGTGAAAAGCATAATCTATAGAATAGTGTAATTATCCGTTCTTACATTTATAATCCCTTTCAATATAATATCATAAAGAATCAACAACAAAAAATAGAAGTAGGTTCATCATGGTTATTGGATTAACTGGAAAAAATACTTCAAATGGGTATTATTTTAATCCTATAATTTATTGACCATCTACTATGCAAGTTATACTATGTAAGTTATAATACCCAATTGCCTATTTATTTAAATTCTTGGAGTTTTTCCTTCCTTAGTTTGATATATAGTGCATTGCCTACTTTACCAAGTGGGTACATATAAGTACATATTATATCAATTCAAAGAAATGAATGGTATATATGCAACACACCCAAACATAAGTGTGGAGATGCTAAATCTCAAAGGAATTGAGATTCACCCAACTATCATATTCTATGATTAAAAGATAGAGGTGATGTTAAATGGTTTTCTTTGGTATATTAAGTTGTGAGAACAAACCGAAAGGATCAACTGAACAATGGTATGGGAAGAATGAGGCAAAGTCGTGGAAGAAGAAAAAGAGAAAAGAAAAGAAAATATTTATTTGTTTAAGAAGAAGAAAATATTTTACATTTGTCAAGCATTTTGAGAGAGAAGTTGATAATAGATGATCATGATTTTGGTGTCATGGAAATTATTCATGAAAAAAATTAAAAGAGTAGCATGAGAAATTATTATTATTATTTTATTTTATTTTTTTCACTTTTTTAAAGCAACGGTGTGTGTAATTGAAGGAGTATTTAATGTTCCAACGCAACTACTATCTTTTATACATGTTTTCGCACTAATCCATACTATTGATAACCACTAAGCTCGTGCCCACTTGCTAATTATTCAAGATTTATGAGATTCAAAGCCTGAGATCACTATGATTAGTGATTGTAATTTAATGGAAGGAATATTAACAAATTCCACAAGTTGGTATCATGTGAAATTTCCATTACAATTTCAATTTGGGTTTTATTTTTATCTCTATTCTTTGGTGCTCATAAGGTCTAATCCAATACCTTCATTATGAATTTCTTATTGTTCATCCCAATAACATATATGTTGTTATTATGTCTAATTCGTTCAATATCTTGCATACATATTTTGCATTTAATGCTACTAACATATCTTGTATGCATATTTTTCATTTCATGCTATTTACAATTACTATGCTCAATTACCTAGGAATTGTAGGGGTAGTGAGGCTCCTAAATCTAACAAACTTGGAAACCTTCATCCAACGATATCAAGGTGGACAAGTACATGAGAATATTGACTTTCTCCTTGGCAAGAGAAGAGCATACATTCACTGGATGGCTTTTGATTGATATAACAGATGCCAAACCAATGCAATGATCACACATTGAGGTGAAGGTCCTTTCGAATTGAATGTAGAAGATTCAAGATATCATGGGAGGACTTTCGCACTGAGTGCACATGATCTAGGTGCGTGATGGTGGTCATTAACTTTATGTAGGTGTCATTTGATCTCTAGTTTGCGAATTTTGAAAGATTTGGAAGGCCTTTTAGGGAATTTAAATTTTAACTCATCGAAATGTAACCAAAAACTATTAGGATGAATCAAAATTTTGAAATTCGAAACTCCTCGATGGATTTCAATGCATAATGAAAGTTTGAAGTTCATAAAAGTCCCAAAGGCTCGTATGATGCATGTGTCATTGGTGAAGAAATTTTGAATATTCCCAATGGTTTCATGCATGTTTACAAGTCTGAAGTTTGCAAACACCCTTAACACCTTTAATTTTGGCATTTAAAACCTAGGAAACATACGTGAAGCCTTGAAGCTTTCGGGATGATTTAGAAGTTTGAAAGTTAAGCTCTCTTTGAAGCACACATATGCACTCTTTCGTAGGTGAATCTGCGAAAGCTCCTAATGGTTTATGAGATATTTGAAAGCTTTTGAGATAGCCCAAAGGCTTCCAAAAGGTGCTTCACTTGGAAAGAGAATTTGAAGGAACAATGATATGGCCACGAAGACTTCAGGGTGGGTGGATTGGAATTTCGCATTTGTCCTAAGACAAGGTATGTGCTTTTATTGGGAATGATTTCATGGAAGTTCCAATGGCTTGTGGGGGAATTTGAAGGTTCAAAGTTAGTAAATGCCTTGCATACTTTTGAGACTTTTGACCATAGGCACTTTGAAACAATCTGAAAAGATTTTAACGACAAGGCTCTAAAAGAAAAAAAGATAGAAGGCTTTGATAAATTTCAGGGCCTTTTCAATGTTCGGATTTTTTAAAAGTCCTAATGACTTTTGGGAACTTTTGAAAGTGAACATTGGGAAAGACTCGAAAGAAATTTTGTGAAAGGGTCGAATAACTAGGGCATGGGTCTAGAAAACCTTTGACAAAAGAACAAGGATTTTCCTTAAGTGATTTCTTAAAACTAAAAAGAAAGATATGGGAATCAAACATTTAAATGTATTGGACCAAGCTTAAATTGGTAAGATAAACAAATACTACCTTAAGAACCATCGTAAGTTTAAAAGCAAGAATCATCAAAATTTAGAATTTTGCAAATGTTGTTGAAGGCTCAACATGGGGAAGGTGCCAATGGTCCAAGAAGAGGAAAAAAACAAGGTGAAGGTATTGAATTCAAATGGAAGTCCTTAGTTTTCAAGGGAAAACTTTAAAGATGCTAAGGAAACCAATATGAGCTTGGAGATTTGGTTCATCAAAATCAAAGTCTCCTAAGAACATTTTTGAAAATATGCTCTTATTAGAAAAGGGTTATGGGGTTTTTGGTGAGAGGGTTTCGTAGCATACTCCCTTGAGATGTCTAAAAGTTCATTTATGGGTTTAAGGGGTTCTCCTCTTGCTAATTCTTCCATCTTAGGGAAGGATGACCTATTAACTGGACTTGGAAAAGAAATTGAAAACCTTGCTCCTCAATTGGGACTTTCCTCAAGTAAAAAATAACAAGATATGATATTTAGTTGAGGAGATCTAGGAGAATGGGTTGGGTTGGATAACCAAACTTTGGGTAGATACCTCTTAATACCTAGGAAGGTGGAAAATGGGAGGGGGATAATGATCATGAAGCTGGTTTGGGGTTAGGTCTAGTGAGGGAACCAATATTTCATCAATTAGAAGGAAATATTTCCAGCATGCTGCTTAGGAAAAGTATTTGAAGGAGGTTCAATAGGGTAAATATAAATCCATTAGGGGGTTCCATAGAGTGGGACAACCCCCCCCACACACCCCGAAGATTTAAAAATGATTATTCTATCCTAGAATATTTGAGATCTTGGTATTCCCTCAAAAATACTTTCCCTAGCTATTTTAGTAGAAGTTCATAGGCCAAAAGTGATTTTGATACAAGAAACAATGGGGGAGGGAGAGAAAGTGATTAGGAGTCAAAGAAAATTATTGAAAGATTAGGACATTAGGGATGTTGACGCTATGGGAAAATCTAGGGTGTCACTTACAAGTTGGAAGAAGTCATTGTCTTTACTTAGTTGTTCTCTTTTTTATTTAGGTATCTTGACAAAAGTCTTGTTCAATTATCTTGGTCAAAATATCTTAGTAATTAACTACTAAGGTCCTTATGAGGATAGAGAAGCTTACTGGGAGGTTTTATTCTCCTAGGGTTCTATCAAGGATGAAAGGACCATTATTGGTGGGGCTAGTGGTTGACTAGGCGGAAAAAAGAAGAAGAACATGGATCCAGATCTAAAAGTAATGGAAAAGGAAATTGAGTTTATGTATGAAAAGAATGTGGATGGAATATTCAATGAGGAGGGAAAAATAAAGGCAAAGGAGCTGGAAATGAAGAAAAGGAAGACACTAGAATAGAGAGAGGCAGAGTGGAAAATGAAAAGCAGGGTTGTGTGGTTAGATAAGGGTGATGAACATACTAAGCTCTTTCACAACTATGCAAATACCATTCGGGAAATGAAAAATGCAGTTGGCCAATCTGTGAGTTCATTCTTAGAGTTAGCTAAACTTGGAGTCTCATATTTTCAAACCATTTATAAAGAAAGAGACATGGATAATATTGTGGAAATCCTAAAGTTGACATCCTTTCTCCCCACCTTTGTTACAAATGAAGTTAACCAAAAGTTGATGGAGTATATTTCAAGATGAATTAAAATCAGTTTTAACCTCTTTCAAAAAGGATAAAAGTTTGGGCCTAGATAGATGGATTGTGGAGTTTTTTCCTGGTTTCTATGACCTAGACCAGAGGAGGATTTCATCAGAGTTATTGAGGAATTTAAGGGTATTAATGAGGTTATAGGGGCCTTTATTCTACTTTTCTAGAGTTGATCCTAGAAAAGGATAAGCCAACCTCATTTGATGAATTTTGGCGTATTTCACTTTGTAACCGTGTGTGTAAAATCATAGTGAAGTTTCTGGTTGTTAGAGTTAAAATAATTTATTCATAATTTATTTCAAGACAATAGTTTGGTTTCCTTGCAAGAAGGTAGATTCATGAGGCTATTAGGGCAATAAATCTAAGGATACTTTTGCCATGGTTATGAAGGTGCACTTATCAAAGGGATATGGTAGAACCTCTCATTTACACCTTAGATTGATGCCTCTTCATGTTGGTTTTAGCTTTTTAGTGGTTAAATGGATAATGGGTTGCACTTCATCTGTCTCCTTTGATGTTCTTATAAATGGCTTTGTCTTGGATTTCTTTAAGCCAACTAGAGGGTTAAGATAGGGTTGCCCTTTATCCCCTTTGCTTTTCCTTCTAGTGACTAAGGGATTGAGTAGGGCTATAATGGAAGATAAAATATTAGGAATCATTACAGGCAATATAAATTGGAGGGATTCATCTTTAACACACTTTCTTTTTGTAGATGATGTTTTGTTGTTCTTAGCTGGCATTGTAAGGGAAGCAAGAAGGTTGTAGGAAATCTTGGAAACTCATAGAGTGGCTAAATGAATGAAGTTAAATGTACATACATATTATGTTGGCTTTAATGCACTGGACCAAGAGATGGAAGCCCATCAAATAGATTTCTTCCCCTTTAATCACATCAATTCTTAGGAGGGGATTTAAGAATTTAGGGTTTCTTTTAAAACCAAACGGACATGGAAAAAAATGATTGGGGTTGGTTGTTAGGAAAGATAGAGGGAAAAACAAACAACTGGTGTAATATATGGTTGTCAATAGGGGAAATGTTTACACTGATAAAGTCAGTGTTGGAGGCAATTCCATTTTTTTTGGCATTCCTTAGCCTATATCCCAAAAGGGATACTTGAGAAAATAAGAAGGACTTGTTTTAAGTTCCTTTCGCCGAGAAAGAAAGAAGTCGATGTTATCCCACTTGTAACATAGTAGTTAAAAGCAAGGCCAAAGGAGGAGGGTGGGTGGGGCTTGAAGCATATACATAATTTTTTAAGCTCTCTAGCTTCGAAAAGTTTGTGGAATATCCTTATTAAAGATGGTTTATGGAGAAATATTATCGAACATAAGTACATAAGTCCAAGAACAATAATTTAGTGGACCAGGAGCCCTAGAAAGATTATAAAAAATGTCTCCAAACATTGGAAGGCACTATTAAAGGCTTTCCCAATGATTGGAAATCATTTGGAATGGAAGGTTGGTAATGGCATGCAAGTCGGGATAAGTATAAATTATATTTTGGGTTGTGGGGAAAGAGTTATGTTGCCAGAATACATGATCAATATCTTGTTGGAAAGAGGCTATTGTAATCTCAATCAAGTGAGAGACCCTATGAACACAAATATTTGGAATCAAGGTTGGATGCTTATACAATCCTTTGGTTTGGAAGGGGATCATGTCGCCCTTTGGAATTCATATATAGAGGTTTTGAAGAAAGGTCATATTTTGAGGGAGGAAATGGATAGTCTTGTTTGATCTCAAAACAAAAAATATAGGTGAATATACTGCCTAACTTGGCTACAAAGCGAATTTCGCAACTAATAATCAAGAGAAAATTTGGTGGTAGAGTCAAATTTGGAAGATAAATGCTCCAAAGAAGACTAGAATCTTTATGTAGATAGCCTTGAAAAATAAATCCTCGACCTAGGAAGTTATGCATAGAGGATGTACAAGGTCTATGGATTTGTTTGATGTGTAGATTGGAGACATAGACAATCTCTAATCTATTAATTAAATATTCATATGCCCAACAAATATGGAAGGAGGTTGAGTAGATTACAAGTGTGTCAAATGTTTGGATTGGTAAGTCAATGGAATATTGCTTGAGGCATTGACTTATCAAGAAAGAATTCAAATCCATTCCTTGTTTAGTTAGTTGAGGGATTTGGTTGGCTAAAAACTCTCAAATTTTTGATGATAA
>JZKD02S0867545.1:0-14193 GCA_000966675.3 Picea glauca
TGGAAGGCCTGCACTTGGTTGGTGGAATCTACCACTGTTAAAAGATAAGTATCTGATTATGCCTTAATCATGTTTTGCAGGACTGTGTTTATGTTATCATGATTTCCACTGTGTATATGAATTATTATGAAACACTATGGATTGTTAATTATAGCAGTAGATAATATGTGTACTCTGAGCATTGATTGTGTTTAATTGTTGAGAGCTTATGGATCATATAATACCTGTACGAATCATGTATAGAGGGGTGTTATAGTCTTCTCTTATTAGCAATTAAGCCATGGTAGTTGAAAGGGTGCACTAAAAAATTGTTCCACCATTAAACCCTGACCCATTTCCCATTCACAAATCGACATGAGTCATGGATATGGGGAGTCTGTTAAGAACCCCTCTTAACCATCAATCAACCAATGGAGGGACTCGCGTATGGTACTTCATCGAAGCCCTACTCTGGGAGAGTGGAGCGACCATAATGTCGAAGCCTCTAAAGGCCGGAGTTGCAAAGTAATGAGGACCGTAGATCCAGGGACACTTCAGGATATCCCATGATCATAGATCTAGACCGTGGTCATCTCGATGTTGACTACTCTGGGAGTAAGGATGAAACCATACAACGAATCCCCCAAACGCCGAAGTTATGAAGTAACGGAGGTCGTAGATCAATGGATCTACGTGGATGCATCTCGACCATGAGACCTAAGGGTGTCAAAATTCCATCAGTTCGAAGCGACATGGTACACTGACATCAACCAGGGTGACATGGACCCATGATTGATGTGCCACGTGTCACCTTTATTCGTATGTTTCATAGACCCTGTGTGCCCATTAAAATGTGACATGTGTCACCCACTGTAGGGTCCATGTTTTATCTCTACCTTTCCATGTGTCACCCCCGGCACATACTTTCTTGGTCCATCTGGCAGGTGGAGTGATTGGGACCCACCTATCTTTGCCTCCATTTTTAATACATCACCACATGCGAGGGTGGACCCTTCGGGAGTCTGAGACTTCAGGACTTCAAAGGTTTAGGGTGTAATGTCATAGACAAGCTAAAAGGCCTGAAGGATGGAGCCACGTGGAGAGATTTTTGGCTCCTTTGGGAGTGATAGAATTCAGGACTCCTGAGGACAGGTGTGTAGAATGAAGAAGGGACATTCAACGTCAAAGCGCCGAATGCTAAACTTCCCTCTAACTTATGTGTTAAATGAGGATAAAGTTCCATCGTCGGATTGGACAGTGTGTGAATTTCCACCATGGATGTAGGTATTTTGAGAAGCTACGAGGGATATGGACACACTGGGGTGCCACATGGTCATCAACTAATAGCATCCTAAGAGCTCTGAGAGACCATAACTTGCAATTTAGAGCTCGGATTTGAGCCTAGTAGCAGTTGTTAGAAAGATACGGGTGAGAAGAAGAGGATGAAGACCTCAAACAAAGGATTCAATATGATTAGAGTAAGAAAAATTTTGATGCCCCATCCCTAGAAAGGGTACTTAGGGGTCGGGTGTGTTACAAACTTGAAGATATAATGGAATAATTTATGTACCACCAAATGACGAATTGAGAAACTTGATTTTGAGAAAATATCATCGAGCGGTGTATATGGATCATCCTGGAGTCACGAAGATGAAATCATATCTTAAACCACTGTTCTTTTGGAAATGAATGAAAAATGATATAGTTAACTATGTGGGGAGATGCCTTGAATGTAAGAAAGTGAAGGATGAACATAGACATCCAATGGGTTTATTATAGCCACATACGATTCTTGAATCGAAATGGGAAGTCATTTTAATGGATTTTATTGTTGGATTTCCATTGATGGAAAGGATACATGATTATATTTTTGTAGTCGTTGACACTTTGATGAAGAGTGCACATTTTATTCCACTTATTATGATGTATCAAGAACCATACATAGCTATAATTTTTTTAATGAGATTGTGGGATTGGAAAAATGGAAAGAATGAATCACATTTTATAGGATATGCTTCGAATGTATGTGATGGACCAACAAAAATGTTGGGAAGAATTTTTACCTTTGGTAGAGATTGCATATAACAATAGTTGTCAGAGTATGATAAAGATGGCACCTTTTGAGTTTCTATATGGACGACTATGTAGAACACCTTTGAGTTGGGATCAACCAGAGGATAGGATCCTGGTGGGACCAGAGGTTATCCAAGAAATGGAATATCATATGTAATCCATAAGGCAAAGGATTAAATAAGCGCAAGACCAAAAAATGAGTTATGTATGTATGCATCGTATAGAACGTAGTTATGAGGTTGGTGATAAGGTATTTTTGCGGGTGAAGATGCATAAGAGTTTGATCAAGTTTGAAAAGGGTACTAAACTCTCTCCAAGGTTTGTGGGACCTTTAAAAGTTTTAAAAAATAAAGGACCCATGGCCTACGGACTAGCCTTACCTAATTCTTTGAGGCGTATGCACGGTGTGTTTCATGTATCCGTTTACATCATTATATTTGAGATTCATCACATGTTATTGACATGAGTTCATTGCAGGTATTAGACGAGAGTGATATCATAGCGGAACCAATCCACATATTGGACCATCACACTCAAAAACTATGACATCGAATAGTCAATCAGGTCAAGGTCCAGTGGGACAATTATAGCCCACACTTTGCTACTTGGGAGGATGCATATGATATGCGTCAGTAGTTTCCTTATTATTTTAATAGTTGGTATATATATATATTATAAGTATCATCTAGACTTATTTCTTTCATTATTATATTGTAAAAACTTCATGATAAAGTTTAAAACAAGAGGGGGTGTATGTAACATCCAGTTCCACTGATTACTTTTTCATACACTGACTTATTATTTGAGGACACTTGCAAGCAAGTGATCCGGTTAAACCATGGTACATTATGATTATGTTTTGATTTATGAGTTATGTTATGTTGTGTAATGAGATTTATATGATATCTTATTTGATGTATAGTATTAACATGTATTATGATGAGGTTTCATGAGTGTGTAGGAAACATGACATGATGAGGATGCCAATGGCATCGAGAGACTTCCTTGGACTCTGGATTGAGTTAGGGAGTGGACTTTTATTCTTGTTTGAGTACTTGATTTATATGCATATATATATATGATGATGATTAGTATGGATTTCATGTATATGGATTATTGACACTATATTTGGTAGTGGATGCATGAATGGTGACACTTTCTAATTCGACTCACATATGGAGTAAAATATTCATACAAAGATACTAGACGGATGAGGGAGAGCTATGGAAGCGTCCCTGTCACAGCCTACTACCACCCTCGCTATGACTTGAATTGAAGGTTAATGATTATCTTGTTCTAAGAGGTTCACGATGTCGTGAGGGTAGACTGAGAAAATATCTCACGAGGATTACTGAGGGGCACACAATAAGGAAAATGCCTTATTCCTAATAAATCTCTTATTCTCACACAAGGTCGACCAGTGGAGTGTTGACTCCAAGCATCTAACAAACTTTCAAACTAGTCAATGGCGAGTGACACCCTTAGAGCATGGAAGTGAGTCTTGAAGGGCACGCCACATAAACAAATTATGAGTCAATAAAAATCTAGAAGCCCTAGAAAATAAGATAAATTCTTAGACTTTGTTAGAAGAGAGTATACAATTTATGATTAAATGATAAACTAGAAAACCTAACAAAGAGTCTAAGTCTAATTGTTTAACTAAATAAAAATTTATTTGGGTTAAGGGAATTTGGATAAATACAAATTAGTAAAGGAAGAATAGGAATAAAATTAAGATACATGCACATGTGTGCATGATATTAATAAAAATAAAATTTTAATTAAAACGAAATCATTTAATGAGAGAATGAGTTGTTAACCTAGAGTTAGTATCCCAAGTCAATAAACCACTAAATCCTAACTAAGAGAAGAGTCCTAATCAAAATCAAACTAAAATTTAGTCAGGAGACAGAATAAAAGAGAGATTGGGGAACTAAGAGAAAACTAGGAGGAATTATATGAACTAATTGTGGGTGTGAGGGAAAATTCCTAATTATTTAGATTAAAAAAGGATTTAACATGTGAAAATTGAGGAGAGTGTGACATGTGTTGTGGGTGAATAATATTTAATTTAATTTTAAAAATTAGCTAATTTTTCATGTGATAACATGTGTCAAGGTAAATTTTCCTATAAAAGAAATGGCGAGGAAGAGAGAAATTACCCTACTGCTGGATGAATGAAATGTTGGTAAAATTTCTATTGACAGAGTTTTCTTGTGTGAGTTGGGTTCAAGTTTGTGCAAGAGGTGGAAGCCTCTCCTTGCGAGGGAAAGTTTGTGCTATTGAGTTCTAGGTTTCTGTGTGTGGCCCTTGTTGACCACCTATTTCGACTAGGGGTCAACTCCATGTACCATGAAGCTGTGTACCTTGGGGTACAACTGTTTTTGAAGATTTCTGGTTCTACAAGGCAATTTTTGTCCCTGACTTGTCTATTTGTAATAGGAATGTCTTCTCCTTTATGTGGGATAATGTAATGATCCCAAGCCATTATGCCAGGGTCATCATGGTTTTGGTGTCTTTTTAAATTTTTTCTAGTTATGGCATTTTGTCAAACACTTTGATGTCCTACTTGTTTAGATGTGTTTACTTGCTGAATGACCTCTTGATTTTGGCCTTAGGGTTTACTGATGTGTTATATATGTGTATTGTAGTTATAAACAATAAGAGACAACCATGGAACATACCTCAACCATATGCAATATTATAGACAAGCCAAAACATCTCAGATATGATTTTATTCATGAAATAGAGGAACCTGCTACAATGAAGATGCCGATCTGGAATGNAGGATATCCCATGATCATAGATCTAGACCGTGGTCATCTCGATGTTGACTACTCTGGGAGTAAGGATGAAACCATACAACGAATCCCCCAAACGCCGAAGTTATGAAGTAACGGAAGTCGTAGATCAATGGATCTACGTGGATGCATCTCGACCATGAGACCTAAGGGTGTCAGAATGCCATCAGTCCGAAGCGACATGGTACACTGACATCAACCAGGGTGACATGGACCCATGATTGATGTGCCACATGTCACCTTTATTCGTATTTTTCATAGACCCTATGTGCCCATTAAAATGTGACATGTGTCACCCACTGTAGGGTCCATGTTTTATCTCTACCTTTCCATGTGTCACCCCTGACACATACTTTCTTGGTCCATCTGGCAGGTGGAGTGATTGGGACCCACCTATATTTGCCTCCATTTTTAATACATCACCACATGCGAGGGTGGACCCTTCGGGAGTCTGAGACTTCAGGACTTCGAAGGTTTAGGGTGTAATGTCATAGACAAGCTGAAAGGCTTGAAGGATGGAGCCACATGGAGAGATTTTTGGCTCCTTTGGGAGTGATAGAATTCAGGACTCCTGAGGGCAGGTGTGTAGAACGAAGAAGGGACATTCAATGTCAAAGCGCCGAATGCTAAAATTCCCTCTAACTTATGTGTTAAATGAGGATAAAGTTCCATTGTCGGATTGGACGGTTTGTGAATTTCCACCATGGATGTAGGTATTTTGAGAAGGTACGAGGGATATGGACACACTGGGGCACCACATGGTCATCAACTAATAGCATCCTAAGAGCTCCGAGAGACCATAACTTGCAATTTAGAGCTCGGATTTGAGCCTAGTAGCAGCTGTTAGAAAGATATGGGTGAGAGGAAGAGGATGAAGACCTCGAACAAAGGATTCAATATGATTAGAGTAAGAAAAATTTTGATGCCCCATCCCTAGAAAGGGTACTTAGGGGTCGGGTGTGTTACAAACTTGAATATATAATGGAATAATTTATGTACCACCAAATGATGAATTGAGAAACTTGATTTTGAGAAAATANAGGATATCCCATGATCATAGATCTAGACCGTGGTCATCTCGATGTTGACTACTCTGGGAGTAAGGATGAAACCATACAACGAATCCCCCAAACGCCGAAGTTATGAAGTAACGGAGGTCGTAGATCAATGGATCTACGTGGATGCATCTCGACCATGAGACCTAAGGGTGTCAAAATTCCATCAGTTCGAAGCGACATGGTACACTGACATCAACCAGGGTGACATGGACCCATGATTGATGTGCCACGTGTCACCTTTATTCGTATGTTTCATAGACCCTGTGTGCCCATTAAAATGTGACATGTGTCACCCACTGTAGGGTCCATGTTTTATCTCTACCTTTCCATGTGTCACCCCCGGCACATACTTTCTTGGTCCATCTGGCAGGTGGAGTGATTGGGACCCACCTATCTTTGCCTCCATTTTTAATACATCACCACATGCGAGGGTGGACCCTTCGGGAGTCTGAGACTTCAGGACTTCAAAGGTTTAGGGTGTAATGTCATAGACAAGCTAAAAGGCCTGAAGGATGGAGCCACGTGGAGAGATTTTTGGCTCCTTTGGGAGTGATAGAATTCAGGACTCCTGAGGACAGGTGTGTAGAATGAAGAAGGGACATTCAACGTCAAAGCGCCGAATGCTAAACTTCCCTCTAACTTATGTGTTAAATGAGGATAAAGTTCCATCGTCGGATTGGACAGTGTGTGAATTTCCACCATGGATGTAGGTATTTTGAGAAGCTACGAGGGATATGGACACACTGGGGTGCCACATGGTCATCAACTAATAGCATCCTAAGAGCTCTGAGAGACCATAACTTGCAATTTAGAGCTCGGATTTGAGCCTAGTAGCAGTTGTTAGAAAGATACGGGTGAGAAGAAGAGGATGAAGACCTCAAACAAAGGATTCAATATGATTAGAGTAAGAAAAATTTTGATGCCCCATCCCTAGAAAGGGTACTTAGGGGTCGGGTGTGTTACAAACTTGAAGATATAATGGAATAATTTATGTACCACCAAATGACGAATTGAGAAACTTGATTTTGAGAAAATATCATCGAGCGGTGTATATGGATCATCCTGGAGTCACGAAGATGAAATCATATCTTAAACCACTGTTCTTTTGGAAATGAATGAAAAATGATATAGTTAACTATGTGGGGAGATGCCTTGAATGTAAGAAAGTGAAGGATGAACATAGACATCCAATGGGTTTATTATAGCCACATACGATTCTTGAATCGAAATGGGAAGTCATTTTAATGGATTTTATTGTTGGATTTCCATTGATGGAAAGGATACATGATTATATTTTTGTAGTCGTTGACACTTTGATGAAGAGTGCACATTTTATTCCACTTATTATGATGTATCAAGAACCATACATAGCTATAATTTTTTTAATGAGATTGTGGGATTGGAAAAATGGAAAGAATGAATCACATTTTATAGGATATGCTTCGAATGTATGTGATGGACCAACAAAAATGTTGGGAAGAATTTTTACCTTTGGTAGAGATTGCATATAACAATAGTTGTCAGAGTATGATAAAGATGGCACCTTTTGAGTTTCTATATGGACGACTATGTAGAACACCTTTGAGTTGGGATCAACCAGAGGATAGGATCCTGGTGGGACCAGAGGTTATCCAAGAAATGGAATATCATATGTAATCCATAAGGCAAAGGATTAAATAAGCGCAAGACCAAAAAATGAGTTATGTATGTATGCATCGTATAGAACGTAGTTATGAGGTTGGTGATAAGGTATTTTTGCGGGTGAAGATGCATAAGAGTTTGATCAAGTTTGAAAAGGGTACTAAACTCTCTCCAAGGTTTGTGGGACCTTTAAAAGTTTTAAAAAATAAAGGACCCATGGCCTACGGACTAGCCTTACCTAATTCTTTGAGGCGTATGCACGGTGTGTTTCATGTATCCGTTTACATCATTATATTTGAGATTCATCACATGTTATTGACATGAGTTCATTGCAGGTATTAGACGAGAGTGATATCATAGCGGAACCAATCCACATATTGGACCATCACACTCAAAAACTATGACATCGAATAGTCAATCAGGTCAAGGTCCAGTGGGACAATTATAGCCCACACTTTGCTACTTGGGAGGATGCATATGATATGCGTCAGTAGTTTCCTTATTATTTTAATAGTTGGTATATATATATATTATAAGTATCATCTAGACTTATTTCTTTCATTATTATATTGTAAAAACTTCATGATAAAGTTTAAAACAAGAGGGGGTGTATGTAACATCCAGTTCCACTGATTACTTTTTCATACACTGACTTATTATTTGAGGACACTTGCAAGCAAGTGATCCGGTTAAACCATGGTACATTATGATTATGTTTTGATTTATGAGTTATGTTATGTTGTGTAATGAGATTTATATGATATCTTATTTGATGTATAGTATTAACATGTATTATGATGAGGTTTCATGAGTGTGTAGGAAACATGACATGATGAGGATGCCAATGGCATCGAGAGACTTCCTTGGACTCTGGATTGAGTTAGGGAGTGGACTTTTATTCTTGTTTGAGTACTTGATTTATATGCATATATATATATGATGATGATTAGTATGGATTTCATGTATATGGATTATTGACACTATATTTGGTAGTGGATGCATGAATGGTGACACTTTCTAATTCGACTCACATATGGAGTAAAATATTCATACAAAGATACTAGACGGATGAGGGAGAGCTATGGAAGCGTCCCTGTCACAGCCTACTACCACCCTCGCTATGACTTGAATTGAAGGTTAATGATTATCTTGTTCTAAGAGGTTCACGATGTCGTGAGGGTAGACTGAGAAAATATCTCACGAGGATTACTGAGGGGCACACAATAAGGAAAATGCCTTATTCCTAATAAATCTCTTATTCTCACACAAGGTCGACCAGTGGAGTGTTGACTCCAAGCATCTAACAAACTTTCAAACTAGTCAATGGCGAGTGACACCCTTAGAGCATGGAAGTGAGTCTTGAAGGGCACGCCACATAAACAAATTATGAGTCAATAAAAATCTAGAAGCCCTAGAAAATAAGATAAATTCTTAGACTTTGTTAGAAGAGAGTATACAATTTATGATTAAATGATAAACTAGAAAACCTAACAAAGAGTCTAAGTCTAATTGTTTAACTAAATAAAAATTTATTTGGGTTAAGGGAATTTGGATAAATACAAATTAGTAAAGGAAGAATAGGAATAAAATTAAGATACATGCACATGTGTGCATGATATTAATAAAAATAAAATTTTAATTAAAACGAAATCATTTAATGAGAGAATGAGTTGTTAACCTAGAGTTAGTATCCCAAGTCAATAAACCACTAAATCCTAACTAAGAGAAGAGTCCTAATCAAAATCAAACTAAAATTTAGTCAGGAGACAGAATAAAAGAGAGATTGGGGAACTAAGAGAAAACTAGGAGGAATTATATGAACTAATTGTGGGTGTGAGGGAAAATTCCTAATTATTTAGATTAAAAAAGGATTTAACATGTGAAAATTGAGGAGAGTGTGACATGTGTTGTGGGTGAATAATATTTAATTTAATTTTAAAAATTAGCTAATTTTTCATGTGATAACATGTGTCAAGGTAAATTTTCCTATAAAAGAAATGGCGAGGAAGAGAGAAATTACCCTACTGCTGGATGAATGAAATGTTGGTAAAATTTCTATTGACAGAGTTTTCTTGTGTGAGTTGGGTTCAAGTTTGTGCAAGAGGTGGAAGCCTCTCCTTGCGAGGGAAAGTTTGTGCTATTGAGTTCTAGGTTTCTGTGTGTGGCCCTTGTTGACCACCTATTTCGACTAGGGGTCAACTCCATGTACCATGAAGCTGTGTACCTTGGGGTACAACTGTTTTTGAAGATTTCTGGTTCTACAAGGCAATTTTTGTCCCTGACTTGTCTATTTGTAATAGGAATGTCTTCTCCTTTATGTGGGATAATGTAATGATCCCAAGCCATTATGCCAGGGTCATCATGGTTTTGGTGTCTTTTTAAATTTTTTCTAGTTATGGCATTTTGTCAAACACTTTGATGTCCTACTTGTTTAGATGTGTTTACTTGCTGAATGACCTCTTGATTTTGGCCTTAGGGTTTACTGATGTGTTATATATGTGTATTGTAGTTATAAACAATAAGAGACAACCATGGAACATACCTCAACCATATGCAATATTATAGACAAGCCAAAACATCTCAGATATGATTTTATTCATGAAATAGAGGAACCTGCTACAATGAAGATGCCGATCTGGAATGATCAATAGATGGCTCCAAGATAGAAGTATGAGATGCTAAAAAAATCTCCCGACAATAAAAATTAAGCCTCCAAAGGCTAGATAATAGATAAAGACCAATTCCAAGTAGATATGGGTCATATGAAGTGCCAAACCCCCAAGATGGAAGATGCCATGCCTTGCTGAAACTGTCAACCCCTACAATTTCAGCCCTATTGTCAAAGACCTCCAAATTCTACGATGAAGATGCCAAACTATAGATTTGGATGAGTGGAAGCCCCTCCTGAAATATCAAACCGAAATACCAAGGGAAACTCCTCCAAATACTGAATCCTCCAATGTAGTTGCACCCTTCTAAAACTGCCAAACCCTAGAATTTTGGCCCTGATGAAGGAGGCCTCCAAATGAGTCCAAACTTGGCCAAATGATAGACCGGGGTGATAGGATCCCCCCCTGAAGTCTCAGGCCTAAATTCTAAGGATAACTCCTCCAAACTGAGTAGATAAGAATCTAAAAAATGCCCTCCTTCTCTCCAATTCGTCCCACTGCTCTAGGAAATAATATGCAGCATAGAAATCTCTCAAGAGGCACTAGAAATCATGGCCAAGTCCCTGCAAGTAAAACCCAAGTGCTCAAATCTCCAAGGGATCCCTCAAAATCTTGCAACGAACCTTCCTTCAATAAATGGTGTGCCCCGCTTGCTTGAAACCCCCAATGGTGTGCCCTCCTTCTCTTCCTGTGGCTGTGGCTGGTGTAGAACCCTCTTGCACTAAGTAGATATGGAACTAGAATGGTGTGGGAGAGTATTGCATCTCTGAGACCAAGCTTGGGACAAGCTAGTTGGAATCGTTCACCATCGAATCGTCCTCTATGGTTCATTAAGTCAAAACCCTCAAAACCCCCAATGATGGGTTCACTAGCTAAAAGCCAAATATAAAAAGATAATCATACATGAATGCCTAGAGTAGAGGCCCTTGCCTTCCTTTTATACTTTTTGACTCACCTTGTCCCTCCAAAGTGAATTTCATTTTATTAATATTTAATTAATTAATTAAATCACTTTAATTAATTAATTAACCTTTTTACCTCTGAAAAGCTCCTTATCTCTCCTTGTGGCTTCCCTAGCCACTTAAAGTCACTTCTAGCCATCCCATCCTGTAGTGTTTCTCCTCCCAATTCCAATGAGATATTACACTGAGAGGTTCCTCCAAGTAGTGTGCCCAAAATGACCTCTTCAATGAATTTCATTGACTTATAGCTCAAAATAGTCAAAATCATGGAAATCATCGGAATGCAACAAAACCAAAGCCAACCTGTGCGGAATGGATCATAATGATGAGATATGATGAGAAATGCTAGCTAGACCTCACAATGCCTCTCAATAAACCCTGTACTCACTATAACACTCATCTGGCTACTCTGGTCATCATAAACCTTTGTACTATGATGATGTCCCAAAGTGGGGACATTATAGTCCTCCCTGCTAGAAAGTTTCTTGTCCTCAAGAAATACCCAAATACCTCCAAGTAAAATAACAGGATCCCATGTCCACCTGTGGGATACATAGTAAAACCCATAAAAAGATGAACACTCATACACTCTGCCCCCTGGGTCCCATAACAAGTCATGAACTGCTAGCCCCTGGGAAGCATAATCTTGAAATAAACCAACTTTGTGCGTCTCCTGCATATGACACATGGCCTTATCTCAAAATGAGTCCATCCTCCAAGTCTCTACCAAGATCCACACAACCTCCATCAACTGCTCATGCTGAGGCCTGAATGAGGTGTTACAAGACCTCCGTGAGACACCCGCAAGTGGTGCGCCCCTCTCAACACTGAAGCTCAATGGAAAGTTAGAATAAATTTCCCCTGCAATGGTCCACTCTCTCATGTGAATCAGTGGAATGCTCAATCCTGTAATCCATGGATCCCATGCTAATCTCTATCGAAGATCATCATGCTGGCCCTGCACTACTCTAACCATGACTGTCTTCCCCCTACAAACATCTTGAACCCTCCTCTCCTGGGTTCTCCAACTGAAATACCTATGACCATTAGACCTGCTGTCAAAAAAATGTACCTGTAAAAATGTCCCTACAGAAGTAGTACCTTTCCACCCACCTCTATGTTCGATCATGCTGATCAAGAGTGAAAAGATTCCTTGCTCTATCAGACAAAAACCTGCAGGCCCTCTCCAAATCAACCCCTGGTAGAGTATGTGGCTCTCTGGCGCAAACTGGGCCATCATGTAGCGAAACATCCTGCTAACTAAGTGAACTCCCAGATCCCATTGAAACCCTGGAAGTTTATCACTTCTAGTCTCCGCTAGCTGCTCTTGTGCTAGATTGATCATTGTCAGAAGCCCTCTGTGCTCATCTGCTATCACCTGGCCTATGGTGCTCACCATAACACACAAAATCTCAGCTAGTTGCTCATGATGATCCACCTCTGACCTGCTGTATGTCGTAAAAGTACTCCTATCAGGTGGTCTCGGCCTAATCACTCTCCCTGCCCTCTGCCACTGTCTATCTCTCCTCATGCTGATGCTAATGATAAATGTGTCAGGAAAAGGTAACAAAGATATCTGTAGCTGACTGTAGGGATGAAAAATACCACCTACCTCGGTCAATCCTAAGGACTCAACCAAGAGCACGTCTACTTATACCCTTGATAACTGCTCACCTATAGCCATCACTAAACTCCAATAATCAGGAACAACCAGAAGTAACTCCTCCAACTGCTGGTAAACCAATCTCCATCTCCCATCACCCATGAAATTATTGGAATGGTGAAGGTGAGATCTCATAACCATATGTTGCTATGAAGGATTGTCATTTGCATGCTCCCCTAAGTGTGTCTCCTCCCTGCAAGGAAATACACCCCTCTGAATCCCACCATACATCTTGGCAAGTACTTGTGAGATATCACTCATCACTGTATGCTCTGGCATACTCATGTCATCTCCCATAGACTCATTCTGCATCATAGATCCTGGGCATACTACTAGATCAACCTCTACATGGAGGTCAACCACTCTCAGAACACAAGTGGAAGTGTCCTCCATCAATGGGTGCTCCTCTGCTAGATCACCAACATCCTCTATCAATGTGACTGACTGATACATATGAGTGTCCACTAAGACAAATGAAGTGGATCTTTGATGAATCTCCTCAAGAGACTCATCTGATCTAGACCCTGATTCTTGAAGGGCGGTCTGTGTGCCTCTCAATAATATTCGAGTGCTTTCCAACTCTTGAGTGAGTTGGTCCATCTCCAACTCCTGCTCCCTCAGATCCTCATGATACATCTCACCCACCCTCAACAGGTAATCTCTGTCATCCAACAACTATTGGTAATCGGTCCTCATCATAGATACTCTCTCCCTGAGAGTATGAAAGTCATCCATGTCAAATCCCTCATCTACACTACCATGTGCCACTGACTCTCTCCAACAGTAATATTCCATCAATGCATGCATGTCATCATTGCTCCTAGTGGCTACCATGATCATACTCTCACTAAATCTCAATTGTGCTGCTAAGTGGTGTGACTCCTGATCATGGTCATGTTGAGGTGCCACCTCATATCCCTCACTGCCACTGTCAGTCCTTCTAACGTCAACTCTAGAGTCCCCAAAGACACTCTCTACATAAGATAACATGCTGAACTTCCCATTGTCTACTGTGCTGCTGGGTCCTCCTGTATGCCACTACACCCCATCACTAGATGCCATCTCCCCGTGATTCACATTGTATCCTGTATGAGCAGCTGTATCCTCCTATGCACTCACCCTGCTACTATCATCTGTGCTTGGATCCCATGTAGATGTATCTAGACATGTGCCATGGTTGTCCTGACCAATAAAGAGTGCATCCTCATCAATATAGACCGATCCAAGAATTAAGTGCTCCACCAACCTGTCAATATCCATAATCTTCTCAACTGATGGAGCCTCCAAAAGCTACGACTCAATCTCCTCTAGTTGACTTGTATGTGTGAGGTCAACTGCCTATACGTC
>JZKD02S0867589.1:0-14193 GCA_000966675.3 Picea glauca
TATGGAGAGAGACTTGAGAGAGAGAGAGAGAGAGTAGAAGAGAGGTCGAGAGTGTGATACAAATGAAGTATGTTAAATTACTCTCAATCAATATTGAATGAGAGAATGTGTGAGACCTTGAGAGGGAGAGAGGAATATAGAGAGAATGTGTGATGTGAGTGTTGATGTTTCTCCAGTTCATAGCATTAGGAAGAATTCTTCCAAATTGTTCATGCTGATTTGACCAAGGGAGAATGACACATTCACTCACAGGGCCATGTTGATTTGGCTAGTGGTGAATGTCCTAGGCGAAGTCTTTTTCCTATTAGTCATGCTGATTTGATGAGGTGTGAAAAACACTCAATATGCTCTCACATTGCCTACTCTAGGATGGAGTGATCTACTTTTTAAAGGGCAGGGTTGAATTGTTTACATGTCTAGTCTAATGTTGAATATGTAGGCTCAAGAGACCTCTTGTGATGAGGGGATTCTCGGTGAATCTACTCAACATTAGAGCCATGTATTAATTATACATTCATGTGAGGAGATGATAAATAATAAAGGCTCATGAATTTTTTTTTTAGTGAAGAAGAGATTCGAAGAGGAAAAGACAAACCATTAAGCAAACCCCAGAAATAATTAAAGAAGACATTGAAGACAAAAGTGAAAGTCGTCCCCACAAGTAAATTAAGGGTGACTTGAATTGTATAAGTAAAGGCTTGATTAATAAATTTTACATGCCAATTCAGTGCTTCTCATCAAGTGCACAAGTCCTAGTTGCAGTTGCAGTAGCAGTAGTAGTAGTAGTTTTCAGTTTCAAATTGCCAATTGCACAAATTTTGAGGTGTGCTATATTTTTGGAGATATTTTGGGGTGTGCTATCGAGGGTTCTTCCTCGTACAAGGGATAAACTATATTTTGCTATGTTTTCTTCATTTTCAATGGTTATGTGCTTGTATTGATCTCTTCTTAATAACTTGTTTTGGGTTTTCTCCCAAGGTTGGGTTTCCTAGGATAAAAATATTGTGTCTACTATGCATGGCTATCTTTCTATGATTATATTATTTCCGCTGCAATTTATTTTGATTGATTTTTTTAAGCGTGTAATTATTATATGATAATAGTGGCATAAAATTATGTTTGAAAACATAAGAAAACAAATTATCATATCTGAAAATTGAAAATTCAACATCGTATCAAAGCTTTGTTGAAATCTGTCACTACACAATCATAGATCTGAAATTTCTTTGACGGTCATTGTGAATTTATTGGACAATGTTGGGACTAATTTTTCTATAGATCTACTCACCTTGACCTAACACATCTACTGGTTCTTTTATATTGACATTTGGTCAAAGTTGGAATTTTAGGGTTTCAATCTTGGTGACTTTCTTCGGGTCTTTAAACCCTTTGATTCAAATTTTAAAGACTTGTTCTTTTCAAGATGGTGTCTGGTCTCAAATTAGAAGAAAGGTTGGATGAGATTGCAGGTGAACTTTGGAAATAGTATTTCTTTGTCTCCACTCTTAAAGAAATTATTATAGATAGTAGTGATACCTGGTTGGTAGATAATGGTGCTTCTAGGCACATGACAGGTTACTGAGATTATCTTAAAGATTTATCAAAGAAAGACTCATTATTATTGGTAGAAATTGGAGACAACATCAAGTATGTAGTAAAAGGAGTTGGAAAAACATTATTTCAGCTTGATTTTAGAGATTCTCTACACATGAGAGATGTATTGTTTGTACCATGATTAAAGAAGAATGTGCTCTCTATATCAACATTGGAGGATAGAGGCTACAAATTTTCATTTGTAGATGGTTAGGTTATTGTATGGCCTAAGGGATCGAGAATAGACTCATCAATATTGATTGATGTTCGAGAGGGAGGGCTGTATAGATTATCAAGATGTCTAGCCCAGGAATTAGTAAATGATAATATCATTTTATCTTAATTATGACATTGGAGATTTTCTCACCTGAATTACAAGTCTTTTCCAGTATTAAGAAAAATGGTTACAGATATTCCAAAGCTCCAGGTAGAGAATGAGGGTGTTTGCAGGGGATGTACACTTGGAAATAATACCAAGGGACCTTATACAAGCAATGATAATATATACAAAGGGATATTTGATCTAGTGCATTCAAATGTATCCAGACCAATGCAAATATCATCCTTGGGTGGCTTCTTGTACTATGTGATATTCATTGAAGATTTCTCTCGGAAGATATGGATCTAATTCATGAATACAAAGGATGAATTCTTCATCAAGTTATAGGATTTCAAGGCTTGGGAAGAGAACTTGAAAGGGAAGAATATCATGGTTTTAATAATAGATAATGGAGGAGATTATACTTCCAATAAATTTAGTGATTTATGAAAGGAAGTAGGGACCAAGAGGGAGTTGATAGTTCCTTACAACCCTTAGCAGAATGGTGTTGCAGAAAGGAAGAATAGGTCCATTGTGGAGGTTGTCAAGGTAATGATTCATGATCATAATCTACTCATGTTATTATGGGTAGAGGCATCCAACATAATAGTTTATGTTAAGAACAAGAGTCCTAATGAGATATTGGGAGATAATCTCCTGAGAAGGCACTCACAAGAGTGAAGCCAGAGGTCAACCATTTGAGGATCTTTGGTTGTTCTGTACACACTCATGTATGCAAGGAGAAGAGGATGAATTTGGAACCTACTGGAAAGAAGGGTAATTTGTGGGATACATCGAGACTTCAAAGACCTAGAGGATCTACATTCTAGGACAACTTCAGATTGAGGTTAGTCATGATGTTACCTTTGATGAAGAAGTAGCCTTCATGAGATCTAAAGAGTCTCATATGGAGATTGATAGCGAGGAGAAGGAGGCTTTGAAGGATGTGCATAAAAATCCCTCTAGTCCAGTTGGTAATCCTTCACACTATCAGGAGGAGTCACTAGAGCCAACAGAGCTAGTGTATCTACCTAGAGATGTTGTAGTGACTAGGAAGAGGCCATCTTGTCTTCGTGACACTTTGTAGGATGAAAATAATCATGTATATCCTAGTGGTACTTTCAGAGAGAGAAAATGAACTCATAGGTTCTCTAGTTATATGAAATCGATGAGTCGCATCATTGATTCCAAACCTTCCAGTTATGAGGAGGAAACATGTCAACAGGTTTTGAAGGATTCCATGATGGAAGAATATCAGTCCATCATGAAGAATGATGTGTGGGAAATAGTCTAGAGACCAGAGGGGAAGTCGGTGGTGACTTCCAAGTGGATCTATAAGATCAAGCATGCAATAGATCGAAGCATCAATAAGTAAAAAGAGAGGTTTGTGGCGATAGGATTCTCTTAGAAAGAGAGAGTGGACTATGAGGAGAATTTTTCTCCAGTCACCAGGTACACTTCCATCAGGACTATTATTTCTCTTGCTTCAGTTATGGGTTGGAGATTTCATCAAATCGATGTGAATAATGCATTCCTCAAAGGTTTGATTGAGAAATAAGTGTACATAGATAAACCTCAGGGATTTGTGATACATGGGAAGGAGTCTCATGTTTGGAGATTAAAGAAGGCTTTGTATGGACTCAAGCAGGAACCCAGGGAATGGTACTCTAAGTTTGATGGATACTTTATGAGTTTGGGATTCACTAAGAGTGATGCAGATCCCAACCTTTACTACAAGGTTTTTAATGGTTATCCATTGATATTGGTATTGTATGTTGATGATCTATTCCTTACAGGGGAAAAGAGGCTAATTTTCTGGTGCAAGAGGGAGTTGGATTTAGAGTTCAAAGTGAAGGATCTTGGCTTGATGCATTATTTCTTGGGGTTGGATGTGTGGCAGAAACTAGACGAGATCTTCCTTGGAAAAGGGAAGTACATAGTTGAGATCTTGAGCATATTCGGTATGATGGACTGCAAGTCCATGGCTACATCCATGATGACAAATATGAAGAAGTTGACTGATTTTTCTTCAGATTCATATTTGGTGGATCCCACTATGTATAGGAAGCTGATTAGATCCTTGATGTACATGGTTAATACCAGGACAAACATTTTCTTTGCAGTGAGCACACTGATCCAGTTTATGGTTGAGTTGAGGCACTTCCATTGGGTTGCAACAAATCATGTGTTGAGGTACCTATGTGGTACAATTGGATATGGTCTAACATATTCCTCAAGTGGTGAAGTGAGGTTGCATGGATATAGTGATTATTACTAGGTAGAGAGTGCAGTGGACATAAAGAGCACCTCGGGGTTCTTCTTTAGCTTAGGATCAACTATGATATCCTAGTTTAAAAGGAATTATACTTCTATAGCACTTAGTACAATAGAATAAGAGCATATTGCAACCAGTGTCACAAGTCATGAAGTTGTATGGCTTCTGAAGCTTCTTATAGGATTATTTGATTAGGAGCTAGAGACAACCTTAATACATTGTGATAATCAAAGTTATGTCAATATTTCAGAAAATATAGTATTTCATGACAGGTCGAAGAAAATTTATATCAAATATCATTTCATCTGAGACATGGTATAGAAGGGAGCAGTGAATCTCTAGTACATATCCATAAGTTGAGGAGATTGCAAAAATTTTCACCAAGCCTTTGTCTAAGGAGAAGTTTGAATAATTCAGAGACAAGCTTGGCATGATGCAGAATGTATCCCTCACTGAGAGGGACTGTTGATTTCTCTCCATTTAGCATCATCGTGACTACATTCTCCTTGATTTGTTATGTTGATTTTTCCAAGGGAGAATGATACACTCACTCACGGGGACATGTTGATTTGGCTAGTGGTGAATGGCCCAGGGGTAGTATTTCTCCTATTAGTGATGTTGATTTTACGAGGAGTGAAAAAGACTCAATATGCTCTCACATTTCCTTCTCCAAGATGGAGTGATCTATTTTTTATAGGGTAGGTTTGACTTGTTTACAAGTCTAGTCTAATGTTGAAAATGTAGGCTCAAGAGATCTCCTGTGATGAGGGATTCTCGGTAAATATACTCAACATTAGATCAATATATTAATTAGACATGCATGTGAGGATATTATTCCAAGAATAAAATACATGCACGTGAATATAGTTTTCTTGTGAAGAAGAGATGCCAAGAAGACAAGACAAACCATTAAAGAAACCCCAGAAAGCATTAAAGAAGATATTGAAGAAAAAAGTACAATTCAGCCCCACAAGTAAATTAAGCTTAAATTGAATTGTATAAATGAAGTCTTGATCATTTCATTTGACACACCAACACACCTCTTCTCATCAAGAGAACAAGTACCAGTTGTAGTTGCATGAGAAGTTTCCAGTTACCAATTGTGCAAATTTTGAGGTGCGTTATATTTTTGGAGATATTTTGGGGTGTGCTATCTTTGAGGTTTCTTCCTCATACAAGGGAGAAAATATCTTGTGTTAGGGTTTCTTTATTTTTAATGGTGATGTACTTGGACTGATATGTTCATAAGAAAATTTGTTGGGTTTTCTCCCAAGATTGGGTTTCCCAAGATAAAAATATTGTTTCTACTATGCATGGATATCTTTCTATGATTCTATTGTTTCTACTGCAATTTATTTTTGTTGATATTTTAAATGTGTAATTATTCTATGATAATAGTGGAATAAAATTTTGTTCGAAATCATAAGAATTTTTTTATCAGATCTGAAAATTGAAAATTCAACAGTGAAAGGGAGAGAGAGGAAGAAAAAGAGGGGGGTAGAGAGCGATGAAGATAGAGTGGGGGGTAGAGAGAGAGTAACACAAAGAGGGGGCCAACGTAGAGAGAGAGTGTGGGAGGGAGAGAGACAGAGGTCAATACTAGTGAGATGGAGAGAGAGATAAAGAGAAGAAGAGAGGTTGAGAGTGTGATATATACAAATGAAGTAAGTTAAATTACTCACAATTGATATATGAGATAATGTGTGATGTAAGAGGGAGAGAGAGAAAGATAGAGAGGGGAGTAGAGAGAGATGAAGAAAAAGAAGGGCATAGAGAGAGAGAGTAAGACAAAGATGGGGTCGGGGTAGAGAGAAAGTGTCTGAGAATTTGGGAGGGGGAGAGAGAGGCCAAGACTAGTGATATGGAGAGAGAGAAAGAGAAGAAGAGAGGTTGAAAATGTGTTATATACTATAAATGAAGTAAGTTAAATTACTCATAATTGATATATGAGAGAATGTGTGATGTGAGAGGGAGAGGGAGGAATACAGAGACAAGGGTAGAGAGAGATGAATACAAAGAGGTGGGTAGAGAGAGTATAATAAAAAGAGGGGGTCGAGGTAGAGAGAGAGTGTGTTCTAGTGTGGGAGGGAGAGAGAGAGAGAGGTTTATACTAGTGAGATGGAGAGAAAGAAAATGAAATACCCCAAGGCCGAGTCCCTACTAAATTTTAATGATGTATAGTGAAGTTATAGGTTGGTGAGCCAAGTATTTATAAGTTGGTAGGATTATGTGTTTATTAGGCTAGAGAGCCTAGATTATAAGGCTAGTGACCCTAATTTTGTATATGTAATTATGAAGATCATTAATAAAATACATCATTGCGTGTATACCAAACACAAATAAAGAGTTAAGGGGGACTAAGCTCCATTAGGAAGGGAAAGAGAAGGGGGTTGAGAGGCTAGTAAATAGGAGCTAATATTGTGGGCTTAATCTAAGGAAATATTATAATGTATTTCCTGAAAATACTAAAGTTGGGAAATAAACTCAAATATCCTAATTTCCTTTGGGGATAGGAACAAACTCCAAGTGGAGAGGAATGAGCTCCTGGAGATCCAAGTGTCACCCAGGATGCATGTAGATTTATGTGGGAATTTCCACCGTTGGGGGGGTTCGCTCTCACCATTATGTATCTCTCACGATTCTGTTGTATGACCATTCTCACCATCCTCGTTCTCACCATGCTCTCTCTCAACATTCTGACGAGTTCATTCTCATGATTCTTTCCATCCATTGTCCCATTCACTCACTAACTGAGCAAGCTCACAACAAGATCCATTTCTACCATTGTTGAACCTCTGCCATTGTGAACCTCTGTAATTGTTGAGCTATCCCTTGCCTTAATATTTTTTTCATACTGTGGTTTAAAGAGGTAGGTTGTTAGGCTCGTGGTTGAAGAAGCAGGTTGTCAGGCCCATGAACAACTCTCTTCAGGTGAGAGAGTTTGTTGGGGAAGTGATTTCACATGGAGGGATTCCAACAACAACTATAGAGCTCTGAGAATTCCTGATACGGCCTATTGTTGAAGCCTAGGAAGGGAAATGGAGCAACTGATGGACTGTGGAACAATGAAGGTGCATATTCTTGGGGTGGGATATGCATGTGGGGAATGCGATTCTATGAGTAGTTGGCGTAAGTAGGCTCCTTGGAGGGAATCCTTCTTGTTGCATTGTGCAACTTTCCATAGCCTCAACCTAGCCTAGTAGTTTCTTTCCTTGGGTGGATTTTAGTCCCAGCTCAGGGGTGACCCACCATTAATGTCTTAGAGCAACGTGGTCTAAGGCTGGGAGGTTTGTGGAAGGTTTCACGTAGTCAATGGTCTTCTTATAAAAAGATAAATACCAAATCTACATTAATTTTATATGCTATGTTGTATGTTGTGTATCTTGTACATGTGTTAGAATGTTATCATAATTGATTTTGTTTATTGCATGTATGTATTAATGTCTCTTCCACCATGTGTATGAGCACAAGGTTTACTTTTGTTTAAAATTGCATTATATATATATANAGTTGCTCAGATAAATGGAAGAGAAAATTATGAATATTAAGAATAATTTAAAATAATCCCAAGACAGGAAGAAAATATATGTTGACAAGAACAAAACTCACAGGGAATTTAAAGTGGGTGATCATGTTTTAATGAAGGTGAAAGCCAACAAAATTTCCCTAAAGTTGGGAACCTATTCCAAGTTCGTAGCCAGATATTGTGGGTCGTTTGAAGTCCCAGAGAGGATTGGAACAATAGATTACATACTTGCATTATCTGTGTCTATGTATATACATAATGTATTCCATGTATCATTTCTTAAGAAATATATACCTAATGTTAATCATGTTATTGATTAGAATGCCATTCAGGTGGAGTAAGAAAGTGCTTTTCAAGTGCATCCTGTACGCATTCTTGACCGGAAAATAAAACAACTATGGAATCGATCCATAGGGATTGTAAAGGTCCATTTGACCTGGTACGGTCCTAAGGATGCAACATGGGAGCATGAAGATGCTATGCGGGAAGAATACCTACATCTTTTTGAAGATTTTGAAAATCTTGATGATGTTATGTAAATGAGTTGCACTAAGGACAATGAAAAAATAATGGGAGGGGATTGTAATACCCCAAGGCCAAGCCCCTGCTGAATTGTAATGATGTATAATGAATTTTATAGGATGGTGAGCCGAGTATTTATAAGCTTGTAGCGTTATGTTTTTATTAGGTCGAAGAGCGTAGATGCTAAGGCCAATCAACCTGATTTTGTATATGTAATTATGTAGATAATTAATAAAATACATCGTTTTGTGTAGACTGACCATGAAGAAAGAGTTAAGGGGGACTAATATCCTATGAAGGGAAAGGTAAGGGGGATGAGAGGCTAGGAAAGAGGGGCTAATATTGAGGGATTAACCCAAGGGAATATTACAATGTATTTCCTGAAAATACTAAAGTTGGGAAATAAACCCAGTTATCCTAAGTTACTTTGGGGAGAGGAACAAACTCCAAGTGGAGAGGAATGAGCTCCTGGAGAGCCAAGTGTCACCCATGATGCATGAAAATTTATGTGAAAATTTCCATCGTTGGGGGGGTTCGCTCTCACCATTATGGTTGTCTCAGGATTCTGCAATCTGACCATTCTCACCATCCTCGTTCTCACCATTATCACTCTCAGCATTTGGACCAGTTTGTCCATATTTACTCATGATTTCATTATCACTATTCTTTCCATTCATTGTCCCATTCACTCACGCACTAAGAAAGAACACATTAAGATACATTTTCACCACTATTGAACCTCTGCCATTGTGAACCTCTATAATTGTTGAGCTGTCCCTTTCCTTACCATTTTTTCATACTTTAGTTTGAAGAGGTAGGTTCTCATGCCCGTGGTTGAAGAAGCACGTTGTCATGCATGTTAGAAACTCTCTCTAGGTGAGCGAGTTTTCTGGGAAAGTGATTTCTCCTGGAGGGAGTCCAACAATATCTACAGAGCTCTGATAATTCTTGATCCAACTATTAGCACTCTATAAATATGTTTGGCTGATAAAAAAATGACAAAGGTAACTATTTCAACCAATGCTTAGACCCAAAACTAGCCTTTCAGACCTAGAGGGGGCTCTCTCGTGAGACTTTGTCTCGATGCGAGATGTGTCTTTAAAATTGTTGGCTAGATTTAACAACTTTGAAAAGACGAGTTCTCATTATATTGGCACAAGAGAGTAAGACTTTGGGCCATGGAGTCAATTCGAGAAAATGACATAAAAAAATGACTCGGTTACCGAACTTGAGAGGATAAAGGATAAGCGAGCAAAAGTCTTCAGTGAAAAATTGTTGTGGGTGGTGAGGCGAAAAAACAGGAAGTAACTTAGAGCACTGTCGCAGATGAATTCAAAGTTAAATTTAGAGGAAACATGTTTTTTCTAAATGGCACAAACAAGGGGCGTTGCGCAACGAATCCATAGGTTAAAAATTTCGTTCTGATTTAGATGGAAAAATATATGAATAAAGAAAAGAAGAAGTCCGTACGCAAATAAAGGAAAACAATACATCCAATTGCTACAATTATAATATTTTCATCAAATATACAATACCTTTGCATTAAGTTTCAATCGAAATCAAATTACATACAATAGTTACTGTCTATACTAATTTTTCCAACCAACCTAGCTTACATCGAAAATATCAAATACATAAGTGAGGGTGTCGTTTGGGATACCCTGCTCTTCTAACTACTACCTCTAAAAAGTAGGGAACTGACTGTTCCATGTTACAAAACTCTTCGCATGACGCTTTTCTAAAAATAGACAACAAATACATATGGTTACATCATGACTGTTTGTAATCCTCCACGGTGATTTGGTTATCGATCAAGTCTCATCATGGGGGAGAGATGTGTCAATGATTTCCTTCGATCAAATGTCTGAATGGACAAGTGTTTGTCATAGCCCTGCATTCTTCTGTAACGAATTTGATTTCTGTCATGCGCTCATTTGCTGGGGAAAAATGTGTGCGACAGGTGGTTGTTGATTGTCATGTCCGTTATAAGAAATGAAAAAAATTTCTTAGGGAGATGTCTCCTTCAAAATTGTTAAGGTTTTCTTTTTGTTTGTAGGTACAGGATGAACTTCAACNAGTTGCTCAGATAAATGGAAGAGAAAATTATGAATATTAAGAATAATTTAAAATAATCCCAAGACAGGAAGAAAATATATGTTGACAAGAACAAAACTCACAGGGAATTTAAAGTGGGTGATCATGTTTTAATGAAGGTGAAAGCCAACAAAATTTCCCTAAAGTTGGGAACCTATTCCAAGTTCGTAGCCAGATATTGTGGGTCGTTTGAAGTCCCAGAGAGGATTGGAACAATAGATTACATACTTGCATTATCTGTGTCTATGTATATACATAATGTATTCCATGTATCATTTCTTAAGAAATATATACCTAATGTTAATCATGTTATTGATTAGAATGCCATTCAGGTGGAGTAAGAAAGTGCTTTTCAAGTGCATCCTGTACGCATTCTTGACCGGAAAATAAAACAACTATGGAATCGATCCATAGGGATTGTAAAGGTCCATTTGACCTGGTACGGTCCTAAGGATGCAACATGGGAGCATGAAGATGCTATGCGGGAAGAATACCTACATCTTTTTGAAGATTTTGAAAATCTTGATGATGTTATGTAAATGAGTTGCACTAAGGACAATGAAAAAATAATGGGAGGGGATTGTAATACCCCAAGGCCAAGCCCCTGCTGAATTGTAATGATGTATAATGAATTTTATAGGATGGTGAGCCGAGTATTTATAAGCTTGTAGCGTTATGTTTTTATTAGGTCGAAGAGCGTAGATGCTAAGGCCAATCAACCTGATTTTGTATATGTAATTATGTAGATAATTAATAAAATACATCGTTTTGTGTAGACTGACCATGAAGAAAGAGTTAAGGGGGACTAATATCCTATGAAGGGAAAGGTAAGGGGGATGAGAGGCTAGGAAAGAGGGGCTAATATTGAGGGATTAACCCAAGGGAATATTACAATGTATTTCCTGAAAATACTAAAGTTGGGAAATAAACCCAGTTATCCTAAGTTACTTTGGGGAGAGGAACAAACTCCAAGTGGAGAGGAATGAGCTCCTGGAGAGCCAAGTGTCACCCAGGATGCATGAAAATTTATGTGAAAATTTCCATCATTGGGGGGGTTCGCTCTCACCATTATGGTTGTCTCACAATTCTACAATCTGACCATTCTCACCATCCTCGTTCTCACCATTATCGCTCTCAGAATTTGGACCAGTCTGGCCATATTTACTCATGATTTCATTATCACTATTCTTTCCATTCATTGTCCCATTCACTCATGCACTAAGCAAGCACACAATAAGATACATTTTCACCACTATTGAACCTCTTACATTGTGAACCTCTATAATGGTTGAGTTGTCCCTTGCCTTACCATTTTTTCATACTTTAGTTTGAAGAGGTAGGTTCTCATGCCCGTGGTTGAAGAAGCACGTTGTCAGGCATGTTAGAAACTCTCTCTAGGTGAGAGAGTTTTCTGGGAAAGTGATTTCTCCTGGAGGGAGTCCAACAATATCTACAGAGCTCTAATAATTCTTGATCCAACTATTAGCACTCTATAAATACGTTCGGCTGATAAAAAAATGACAAAGGTAACTATTTCAACCAATGTTTAGACCCAAAACTAGCCTTTTGGACCTAGAGGGGGCTCTCTCGTGAGACTTTGTCTCTATGCGAGATGTGGCTTTAAAATTGTTGGCTAGATTTAACACCTTTGAAAAGACGAGTTCTCATTATATTGGCACAAGAGAGTAAGACTTTGGGCCATGGAGTCAATTTGAGAAAACGACATAAAAAAATGACTCGGTTACTGAACTTGAGAGGATAAAGGCTAAGCGAGCAATAGTCTTCAGTGAAAAATTGTTGTGGGTGGTGAGGAGAAAAAACAGGAAGTAACTTAGAGAACTGTCGCAGATGAATTCAAAGTTAAATTTAGAGGAAACATGTTTTGTCTAAATGGCGCAAACAAGGGGCGTTGCGCAACGAATCCATAGGTTCAAAATTTCGTTCCGATTTAGACGGAAAAATATATGAATAAAGAAAACAAGAAGTCCGTACGCAAATAAAGGAAAACAATACATTCAATTGCTACAATTATAATATTTTCATCAAATATACAAGACCTTTGCATTAAGTTTCAATCAAAATCAAATTACATACAATAGTTACTGTCTATACTAATTTTTCCAACCTACCTAGCTTACATCGAAAATATCAAATACATAAGCGAGGGTGTTGTTTGGGATACCCTTCTCTTCTAACTACTACCTCTAAAAACTAGGGAACTGACTGTTCCGTGTTACAAAACTCTTCGCATGACGCTTTTCTAAAAATAGACAACAAATACATATGGTTACATCATGACTGTTTGTAATCCTCCATGGTGATTTGGTTATCGATCAAGTCTCATCATGGGGGAGAGATGTGTCAATGCTTTCCTTCGATCAAATGTCTGAATGGACAAGTGTTTGTCAGAGCCCTGCTTTCTGCTGTAACGAATTTGATTTCTATCATGCGCTCATTTGCTGGGGAAAAATGTGTGCGACAAGTGGTTGTTGATTGTCATGTCCGTTATAAGAAATGAAAAAAATTTCTTAGGGAGATGTCTCCTTCAAAATTGTTAAGGTTTTCTTTTTGTTTGTAGGTACAGGATGAACTTCAACTAATCTTCTTTCTTCTGCTCCCTGGCAAGAACTATGCAGGCTATCTCCTCGGTTGTTTCACATTCTATGGAGTGTTTTGCATACCTTTCTTCTAATATATATTGTGTTTTGCGTATATGTATGATCATATCCTACGCCTCTCTGAGCTATATTTTGATCCATGTTACATTCCCTTCACAACCTTGTGTTGTCGACACTTCAATGGTCTTTGTCACTAGTTGTTGTCTCATCTCTCTGTTTTCCTGGTACAGTTCGGCGATGGCTAGATTTTCCTGCTTTAGCTACTAAGATGTTTCTTGATCATTGGTGCCTGCGGCATCCATCCTCCTCATTCTTCTGCCACTTTCTCAGCTTGTACCTTCCAAAGGCTCTAGGCAGATAGCACGCATAAGTAATTCTTCAACAAATGATCGTGCATGCAATTCGTCTGGGATTTGGGTTTCCCCAGCTTCCTTATTCTTCCTTGGCCTTCCCCTTATTCAAGATATTTTTTGTTGGGGAGACATGGCTTCTACTATCCTTCCTTCCTGCACAGTTCCTTCCACCCCAGGTTCTGTGCGGTGTGATGTCATCGTTCCCGTGGGTAAAGGGAAAGTCCCCCTTTTATCCTTGGGGATGCCTGTTGTGAGTGAGAATGAATCCCAATAAATTTGGGGCTTAGGTCTGGAGATTCTTCCATTTCACGCACCCTTCTTTATGCTTTGAAATTTTTCCATAGAGTGACTATTATTTATATTGCATGCAATGGATCCGACGAATTCCTGAGATGGAGAATTTGATTGACCTGGGCCTGTGAGAAAACTTATAGATAGAGCATGAATTTGGTATCATGAATTAAACGGGTGCAGAACCTCTGGGATTTATAATAGATCTGGTGAAAGGAGCAATCTATTGGAATTATTAATACAACTGAGAGGGGGGGGGGTGAATCAGTTGTATATGAGCTTAAACAATTTTAACAATTTTGAACTATTATTAGTCTTTCTTCATGTGGTCATCAACAATATACAACATATGAATAGTAAAGTTAAAGAACGACAGTCACACATAAAGTATGCACAGAGACAAATTTTTCACGAGGAAACCCATAAAGGGAAAAAACCTCTTCTTCTTCGAAATGATAAACAGTCTTTTAAGTTCTGCACATCATCTATAATTGAGCACCAACTCAATATGAGGTTGCAACCTCTGTTTTACAAGCTGCAACTTGTTTGAGAGCACCAACTCTCTGGTTTCTCTAGCACCCACTAGAAGGAAGCACCAACTC
>JZKD02S0867633.1:0-31170 GCA_000966675.3 Picea glauca
AGTAGCGAACACAATTTCATGACATTTATATAAAAAATAATGAAACCTGTTAGATATTCCTGGAAATTTAAAGAAACATATATATATATATATATATATATATATATATATATATCTAAAAGATGATATCTCAAATTTGACTCAGTGATTTATTTCATACTTTATTTTGAAAATAAACAGGCCGGAGAAAAGATACATAGGACAAAAAGAGAATTGAGATAAATTAAAGAGAATGTCTTCACATTTAGCATGGATGAAGATAAAAATCTAGGAACACATAAATATATAAGAAGACAAAAGAATAGTTTTATTTGGAGTATATGAAAAAGTTAATAGTTTGTTACATATGCCTAGAAATGTAAATGCGTTTGTCATATAGACTGGGATTGGGGCTCCCACAGACCATAACAGAAAATGTACAAGAAATAAGAAAGTGGAAAGGATTTGGACACGATAGAATGTAATACCTTAAAAGTAGAAATGGCAAGATGATTTTTTGGCTATAGATTTCTACTCAAAGAAATTGAAATAATTGAATTGACAAAGAAAGAACTATGCATTTCCCTGTTGGATTTGGGCAATCACCCACTTCAAGTTCTCTTCAATATAGTTTCTCAAAGTGGTGACATTGATGTCATTGTAGATTTGAATGTTGAAAACTTCATTTTCTAATTCGCTTAGATCAATTGAAAGTTTACATAGAGTTTCATCGATGTCTTCATTCTGTACCGAATACCGAACTAGACATTTGTGCACCTCTTGTTCATGCTATTCAATAATGTTGTAAAAATTTTCTATAGACAAGGCTTTCAAATTATCAACTTATTTATCGAAATCTTGCTTGGTTGATGCCAACGAGTTGAGGATTAAGATAGGGTCTTGGAAGTCGTTTGTGTTTCCTACTAAGTCTATTTTGGTGAGCTTTGTCAATAATGTTTCTTTGTTTGATATTTCTTACTCACATGACTGGATGATGACATACAGATTTTTCACTTTCTCTTTCCAGCATGCTTCTAGTTGAGTGAGCTATTTATTGGAAGGGAGATCATGTTGTCTTCTTCTAGTCTCTACCATGTTGTTGACATGAAAGGAAAAAGGGATGACCATGTGCACATAGAAACTTTCTTCATTTTTTAAATTTGTCTGCAAAAGTAGGCGCAAGTTATGTGCCCTTCTCCCCAGGGAATTTATATTTTGTGATGTTTCCCAGGCCTTTGTAATCGGTTCCATTATTTTGTTGATATTTTTCTCGACATATCCTCTATAGGATGCGAGGAAGCTGGAGGACCCCTTTAGATTTGTTGCAGGAGTGCACGTAGTAGTAGGCATTGCTATTCACAAAGAACTGTGAAGCAATGGCATAGGAAACAAAGATTTCTCTAATTCCTAAATGCGGTTCTTTAGTCTGGCATTTTCGGCTTCATTGAGTCCAATGAAACCATGAAGAGCATATCTGGTTTCCATGTGAAGATGAGAGATTTTGGATGCTTGCATATTGGCAAGGTCAAGTTCTGAATGATTTATTCTTTGGTTGTTATTTACATATTTTTTTTAAATGATTAATTTTTTTGATTCGAATTCAAAAACAACATTATGGAATACGAAGGATTCATCTTCATAAAAAATTAGGGTATCAACCATGTCCATTGAGAAAGTAGGCTGAATGTCATCTGCGGGCTGATCAAGGTTGCAGAATATGTTTTCCAGATCAACGTCAAGATCCATGTTTTCACTATAAGTTTCGGGCTGCTTCACCTCCCCTGCAATTATTTTTCCCTTCTTCTGCACGGGAAGATTGTGAGGAAGATGTTCACTGTATTTCTACAAAACTGTTGTAGAGTTGGTGCCAGTACTTTTTCGAAACGTTGATTTTCTCCATATGTTGCTTGAAATGAAGAACTGGAGGGGGAAATATAATCCCCCGAAAACATTTCTTTCATGCGTGTGAATGGAAAATATCCTCATTAATGACATTATCTATGCGTGTTGTATGATGACCTGTTAGAAGTAAATCCTAATTATTGCATACTTAGAACTGCGAAGGTGGTAGTTACGATGAAGGTGGCAGTTACGATGAAGGAGTGAAGGTTTTGTGAACGAACCAAGGTGGAGGCGTGCGAATGACATTCCATGGTATTTCAAATTAAGACTTGGAAAAGATTGGAGGTTTTCAGAAGGAAACAAGCTGGCGACATGCGAATGACATTCCATGGCATTTGAAATTAAGACTGGGAAAGACTTGGAAGAGATTGGAGGTTTTCGGAAGGAAACAAGCTGGCGGCATGTGAATGACATTCCATGGAATTTGAAATTAAGACTGGGAAGGGATAAGAAAAGCCTTCGCATAAATTTCATTGATGGCAGAACTTATCGATCCTTGCATGCATCAATGATAGCTTAGACGGTGCTTTCACGATGACCTATTAGTATTAAATATTTAGAAAGAAGACATATATATATAAACACTATTTCTTATTATGCAAATATGTGAAGGTGACGGGCACGAGGAAGAGCAAGCAAGGAAGGAATGGACAAGTATGAAAGTGCATAATGAAACTGATGAGTTTACAATGTTTAGGCTGCATGAGTCGGAATTTCTCAGTGAGGCACTGTACGGATGTCATTCCATACTTTTCCACTTTCGGGATGGCGGGTTCTCGAACGGGTGGGCTCAAAAAAATGCCTCTATTGTTTGGTGTTCTACAAATAGCACACACAGTTCTACGTTATACAAATAGACAATGGGACTTGCGGGTTGGATTATTTTTTATAGACCATTGATAGTTTCTAGATCGTGGGTTCTTAGGCTGGCGGGGTAAAAAATGGGGCTCTATTTCAAGGTTACTTACAAATAGCTTATGACAATAATTTGACAAGAGGGTTTGCATTCTGGCCAGCTCAACATTCTACTCCAGGGCTGGTAGGATCCCAAAAACGAGCAATACATATCAAATATGCACAGATCCCTTATTCCATACTTAGCCACTTATTTCGATCGTGGACTTGGCTTCATCTGACTCCTAGTGCATATTTCATAATTCATGTGGAACACCAACTCTGTGGTTACTATATTGGTGTGTGTAGAAATGAGGAAAAATTAGATATGTACCTTTATTAAGTATCGACATCAGATTGTATACACCATGTACCCATATCGCATTCCATACTTGCGGGTTCTCTGGCGGAAGGGGTCAAAAAAATCCTTCTATTGTTTCGTGTTCTAAAAATAGCACATACAATTCCACAATATACAATTTGACAGGAAGACTTACGGGGTGGATGAGATTTTAGACGCCATTATTTGGATCGCGCACTTGCGAGCTACACAATATGCCTCTAATGTTCCCTGTCCTTCGAATAGCCCTTATGGTTGGGTAATATAGAAATTCACAAGTGGACTTGCGGGGTGGCCAGGCCAATATTGCATCTGTTGGATGGCGGATGTGCATGGTACTTTCTTCTATGCACAAAACAAAAAAAAACAAAAAAACCATAGCTACAAATAAGTTTGACAAACACAGAGAAAGTAAATGAAAAATTATTTACTGTGGAACACAGGCAGGAAATGGGTGCACCTTTGCATGGTTTGGTCTACGTGTGTGGGTAGGAGTTGTTTGTGTCCTCTGATTTTCTTGTTTGTTTCTATGAACAAAAGTACAAAGAAAAACGGATATGACCATAAGTTTAGATGTTAAGAAAAAGGCAACTACTGTGTACATATACAAAGAAAAAATAGAATACGTTGAATAGAGTCAAATTTTTTTTTTGGGAGCATGTACCCTTTTTTTTTTCCTGTACAATGTAAATTTTATAATTCGAGTAGAACACCATCTAGAGTGATGTGTGTACAAATCAGAGATACACATATGCTTTGAAACATACAAATATGAGTTCGCAATAACTTTGATGTATATATCATAATTCAAGTGCAATACCAATTGTATCGTGATCATACCAGTATGTGTCTAAGAAAAACATACTGTATTGAGGAATGGGCACATTAGACCAGACATGGTCAATTAATGCATTTTGCAGATGGACTGTGTTGTTCATAAGAAAGAAAAAATTGTATTTGCACATGTAGTTTCCCAATTCTTTTGTTCTACAAGTATTTTGTAGAATATCGATATTGAGGTCTCCTACAAGTACAACGGGTCCATTCAGATGGAAATGGGTCAATACATTGGAAATAACATGTACTATGTTGCAGAATGTTGCATGGGGAGCATCATATAGATTCAGTATTGCAACTTTTGTTCATGAGAAAAAAAATTTGCAACCAACATCTCAACATTGTTTTCTTCTGTATGTATATGGTCCAAAATTGGTAGATGTTTTTTCACCAGTATCATGACCCGATGTGTAATGTAACTTGATATGCAATTGTGATTTGAGAATTGTTTGTTCTGCATGCATAATGCCATGTGTGTTTCTTGCAAGCACACAATATCAGATTGCAATATATCATAGTCATTCAGTATATCATCCATGTGTGAATTTAAGTTGCGTGTGTTAAGCAAGACAATTGATATAGATGAATTTGTTTATATGGATTGGTAATCATAATGCAGTTGCCATTTTGTGGTGGTCCTCAGTCATTCCATTTCAATATCAACTTTTTGTTTCACTTTGAAGTTATCTTTTGTGAGAGGACTTAGTAAATACAAAGACTCTATGCTTCTAACACAGGACAGTGTTGTGTAGACAAGTCCATGTATCCAAATTCTAGCAGGCTGAAAAGCAACTTTATCAAGTGTTATTCCTTGTGATCTCTGGATTGTACGTGCACATGCAAGTTTAATAAGAAACTGTTTTCGAATCTTTAGTTGACCTGTCTTTGTTGATGTTGATATTGGCTTTGATATTCACAAAATAGGTGTCCAATCACTTCTAGTATTTGAATTATATAGATAAGACAACTTGCTTGCTTGTCGCTTGCCTATATGTGGTTCATGAAACTTAAACCAAAGGACATCCCTTTTTCTATCTTGGTATAGCCTTTAAATATTCCATTTTCACCATTCACCAACCCATCCTGTGAATCATAGTTGTAGGCATATATTTCAACCAACATTTCTAATTTGAGGACAAGTTGCAAAGGTAAAGTGACTGAATGTTCATGCCGTGGCACATTTCCATGGTTTTCTTCTTCCAGGTCAATGGAATTGATGATGATATCATCGCCAAGCATTAGGGAGAGCATGTGGTTGTTATGGTTTGAAACATCCTTATTTCTATATAACAGGTAAGGGAATGTTGAATCTGTTGGTGCAGGTTGTAAGCATCTCAAATTGATATGGGTCAAGTCATCGTGTGTTTGGATGTTGGTGCGCATTCTATTCAGAATTGCAATGAATGTTTCATCTGTTTGGCAGATTGTAGTATGCAACTCAAAGAATTTAATATTGTCTCTCCAGAATTCATGGGTGAGTGTTTCCATGTTGACCGTGGGTTGTTCAAATATCAAAAAATCTTAGATGGGTTGTGCTTAGTAAAGATCCCCACAGAATATCATGTCAATGTTTCTAAAGTATTTTGTCTGCACATGCTTTATGCTTCTGAGTCAGTTGTCAATGGAATATAAGAACCAACTCCCAATCAAATATGCTTCATCTATAAAGACAATTTAGAGTTCCTCATAAAGCTTAGATAATGTATCCAACATTTCCTTGATAAGTGGAAGAAACCGTGACTTGTTAAAAGGCATTAAAAATGCAGAGTGGACTGTTGTTCCACCAACATTGTATGCAACTTTTCTTGTATATGCAACTATTAGGCCCGTTGGTTTCGTAGGATTAGAGGAGTTGTTTGAATCATAGATTTGTATAAGCATTTGGAACAATGCTTTTGCTATGAATGTCTTGCCTATTCCTGCTCCGCCTGTAAGGAACACATGCATAGGACTATTCATGTTCAAGCATTTTTTAAGAGAAATATCCTTTACAATTGTTTGTTGTTCATGATTCAACAGATGTCTTATTCTGTGGTATTCATTATTTTCAATTAGGAAAGGATGTTTTGTAACTTGAAAACCAAGATGGATACGTTTTTCACTTCCAGCTGCTGGAGGATGAGGAAAATCGCCTTGTAAGTCATGGGATTCAGAAGCAGTTTTGGTTATTTTTGGGTCATTGAATGTGTCATCATGATCGCCAAGGATTTCTAGGTCATTAAGTGAAAACTCTATATCGCCCCATCTTGGATTAACAATGTAGGTAAATCTAGATTCATTGATGTGCACCATAGTCTCAGATGCAACATACGCAACTTCCCATGTAAAAAAGTTATGCATTAATGTCTCTTCGTTTTCATCAAACAGAACGTACAACAACATTTTTTCTCTACAATAGTTTTCACAGTCACAATGTTTGTTGTATTTGACAAATCGTATGACAGAGGGTTTTTTTCTTTTTGATATGAGTGCACCATTTTTTTTGTAATGCGATACGAATTCCACTAAGCAGATATGCCTAATAGGAGATGGGAGTTGGATGTAATAATAAATAATAGAGCGACATACCACGTCCTTTGAATTGTCGGGCTCTTGTTGCAGAAAAATTGGTGGTTTAAGGACAAATGTGCATTTTTCAAGTGGAGATGTGTTTATGAAGACACATTTTCTTGAACTACAAGTGAGGGGAAAGGAAAGTGCAATGTGAACTGCTTGTTGATCAGACATTTGTTGAATATTAAGCAATGTATTTCCAAGTGTGTGTATCATTTGTATGGCATCAATATGACTTCTTTCATGTTCTTTGTGTATTTTTCTGAATGCACTTGTCATAGATTTGTCAATCTTCATCATATACAAGGTACAATATGATGTTGCAGCATATGCATTCAACATGTACTGTGCATCTGTATTTTCTTTCTACATAACTGGCATATCCTTGGAGAAACTATTGTTCCAAATATGGGAGAGTTTTCGTTTAAGGAAAAGTGTTGGTTTCCTAAGCGTACATTGTATGGCTTCGATGTACTCATCTTATGAAAGATTTACCTGTGTCAAGAAGGCATCAAAGCTCATCATTTCATCAAATTCCCCTTCTTCTAAAAATGCGAACAAGAATTTAGATTTCTTAGCAACAACATTTTCCTCTACGCTAACTGGCTCTATGATTCTTGTAGCTCTCATTGGTAGCATGGGAAAGTTGTATCTGCAATGTGAGTTTTTCGTTTTCTACAACTTCTTGTATGGTAATGTCTATGGACTTTCGAAACTTCTGGATCCAAATGATATGTGTTGCATGTTATGTATTTATCCACAAATTGTTCGATCTCTGAATTGTTATCGGCTCCATACATTGGTGCATCCTCTATCCACAATAGTGTGTGGTCATGTTCATTTCCCCTATTCTATTATTTAGTGACAAAAAAGTAGTCTGATATTTTTTCTGAAAAATGTTTCATCATGGCATATCAATTGTCTCAAAGCATTTATTCTATGTCTATAGTAGTGAGTACATGTCACCGGTTCTTTTCTTATGAGGTAGTCAATGTCGCTATTTTCTAGTGTATCGGTTTCTTTTTTACATTTCTTGTTCTTATGCAGGTTAGATACCACAGCCACCAATGGATCCAAACAGTGCTCTGCACTTGTAAATGTGACGAAAAATGTTGGCGGGCCTAACTGTCAGATCATTGCAAAAATATTTTTTTTTATTTTGTTGAAAATAGTCAGGAGAGGTGCAAATGTTTTTGAAATCTATGTATCCAATATCAGATTTTAGAATTTTTTCTAGGTTAACTTTGTACTTCACATCCTTCGCAAACAAATTTCTTCCTTGTAACTGGCCTTTTCTTATTCGAATCCACATGCAGGACAAAACTTGCTCGATTATTATGCGCATTGTCTTGAAAAACAAATTTGTTATGTGAGAGGAGAAGAAACCTCTTGAATGTAGTAGCTCCCATCGAACTATTTTATGATAACTGAATCATTCTGTAATATCAGTGCCATGTGGATCTCCATAGAAGAGTGTTGGAAATTTCATTTCCTTAGCGAATTTGTCCTTGAATATTCCAAGTGGATGTTGCCCCTCGGCAGGTGCAATTTCAACAATTTTGTCTTGCAAGTCACGAATGCACTGTGAATCAGTGAATCCATGCACCAGTGTTTCAACAGCTATTTCATTATTCGATTCATCACTTGCATCAAAATCACTAGGATTTTCAAGAGTATCTGCAGAGTTTCCATGTTCTTCTATGAAAACACTGTTCCAGATGGAATTTATACAAATGTTCTCTTCTTTGTACAGGGCTCTGGAAGATAATTCCTTAAATGATTTCATAACAGCATGCACATGCACTTTTCCTGTCTGATAGGAATTTTTGTATCGCAAGCAACTTTTCAGAGACACAACGATTGTAATTGTATTGTTAATAGATTGTGGCAACGCTTTTTGCACAACATCTAGTTGAACATGAACATTATTAATTGATCCTATTAAGCCCATGTGGGGNGGATGGCGGGTTCTCGAACGGGTGGGCTCAAAAAAATGCCTCTATTGTTTGGTGTTCTACAAATAGCACACACAGTTCTACGTTATACAAATAGACAATGGGACTTGCGGGTTGGATTATTTTTTATAGACCATTGATAGTTTCTAGATCGTGGGTTCTTAGGCTGGCGGGGTAAAAAATGGGGCTCTATTTCAAGGTTACTTACAAATAGCTTATGACAATAATTTGACAAGAGGGTTTGCATTCTGGCCAGCTCAACATTCTACTCCAGGGCTGGTAGGATCCCAAAAACGAGCAATACATATCAAATATGCACAGATCCCTTATTCCATACTTAGCCACTTATTTCGATCGTGGACTTGGCTTCATCTGACTCCTAGTGCATATTTCATAATTCATGTGGAACACCAACTCTGTGGTTACTATATTGGTGTGTGTAGAAATGAGGAAAAATTAGATATGTACCTTTATTAAGTATCGACATCAGATTGTATACACCATGTACCCATATCGCATTCCATACTTGCGGGTTCTCTGGCGGAAGGGGTCAAAAAAATCCTTCTATTGTTTCGTGTTCTAAAAATAGCACATACAATTCCACAATATACAATTTGACAGGAAGACTTACGGGGTGGATGAGATTTTAGACGCCATTATTTGGATCGCGCACTTGCGAGCTACACAATATGCCTCTAATGTTCCCTGTCCTTCGAATAGCCCTTATGGTTGGGTAATATAGAAATTCACAAGTGGACTTGCGGGGTGGCCAGGCCAATATTGCATCTGTTGGATGGCGGATGTGCATGGTACTTTCTTCTATGCACAAAACAAAAAAAAACAAAAAAACCATAGCTACAAATAAGTTTGACAAACACAGAGAAAGTAAATGAAAAATTATTTACTGTGGAACACAGGCAGGAAATGGGTGCACCTTTGCATGGTTTGGTCTACGTGTGTGGGTAGGAGTTGTTTGTGTCCTCTGATTTTCTTGTTTGTTTCTATGAACAAAAGTACAAAGAAAAACGGATATGACCATAAGTTTAGATGTTAAGAAAAAGGCAACTACTGTGTACATATACAAAGAAAAAATAGAATACGTTGAATAGAGTCAAATTTTTTTTTTGGGAGCATGTACCCTTTTTTTTTTCCTGTACAATGTAAATTTTATAATTCGAGTAGAACACCATCTAGAGTGATGTGTGTACAAATCAGAGATACACATATGCTTTGAAACATACAAATATGAGTTCGCAATAACTTTGATGTATATATCATAATTCAAGTGCAATACCAATTGTATCGTGATCATACCAGTATGTGTCTAAGAAAAACATACTGTATTGAGGAATGGGCACATTAGACCAGACATGGTCAATTAATGCATTTTGCAGATGGACTGTGTTGTTCATAAGAAAGAAAAAATTGTATTTGCACATGTAGTTTCCCAATTCTTTTGTTCTACAAGTATTTTGTAGAATATCGATATTGAGGTCTCCTACAAGTACAACGGGTCCATTCAGATGGAAATGGGTCAATACATTGGAAATAACATGTACTATGTTGCAGAATGTTGCATGGGGAGCATCATATAGATTCAGTATTGCAACTTTTGTTCATGAGAAAAAAAATTTGCAACCAACATCTCAACATTGTTTTCTTCTGTATGTATATGGTCCAAAATTGGTAGATGTTTTTTCACCAGTATCATGACCCGATGTGTAATGTAACTTGATATGCAATTGTGATTTGAGAATTGTTTGTTCTGCATGCATAATGCCATGTGTGTTTCTTGCAAGCACACAATATCAGATTGCAATATATCATAGTCATTCAGTATATCATCCATGTGTGAATTTAAGTTGCGTGTGTTAAGCAAGACAATTGATATAGATGAATTTGTTTATATGGATTGGTAATCATAATGCAGTTGCCATTTTGTGGTGGTCCTCAGTCATTCCATTTCAATATCAACTTTTTGTTTCACTTTGAAGTTATCTTTTGTGAGAGGACTTAGTAAATACAAAGACTCTATGCTTCTAACACAGGACAGTGTTGTGTAGACAAGTCCATGTATCCAAATTCTAGCAGGCTGAAAAGCAACTTTATCAAGTGTTATTCCTTGTGATCTCTGGATTGTACGTGCACATGCAAGTTTAATAAGAAACTGTTTTCGAATCTTTAGTTGACCTGTCTTTGTTGATGTTGATATTGGCTTTGATATTCACAAAATAGGTGTCCAATCACTTCTAGTATTTGAATTATATAGATAAGACAACTTGCTTGCTTGTCGCTTGCCTATATGTGGTTCATGAAACTTAAACCAAAGGACATCCCTTTTTCTATCTTGGTATAGCCTTTAAATATTCCATTTTCACCATTCACCAACCCATCCTGTGAATCATAGTTGTAGGCATATATTTCAACCAACATTTCTAATTTGAGGACAAGTTGCAAAGGTAAAGTGACTGAATGTTCATGCCGTGGCACATTTCCATGGTTTTCTTCTTCCAGGTCAATGGAATTGATGATGATATCATCGCCAAGCATTAGGGAGAGCATGTGGTTGTTATGGTTTGAAACATCCTTATTTCTATATAACAGGTAAGGGAATGTTGAATCTGTTGGTGCAGGTTGTAAGCATCTCAAATTGATATGGGTCAAGTCATCGTGTGTTTGGATGTTGGTGCGCATTCTATTCAGAATTGCAATGAATGTTTCATCTGTTTGGCAGATTGTAGTATGCAACTCAAAGAATTTAATATTGTCTCTCCAGAATTCATGGGTGAGTGTTTCCATGTTGACCGTGGGTTGTTCAAATATCAAAAAATCTTAGATGGGTTGTGCTTAGTAAAGATCCCCACAGAATATCATGTCAATGTTTCTAAAGTATTTTGTCTGCACATGCTTTATGCTTCTGAGTCAGTTGTCAATGGAATATAAGAACCAACTCCCAATCAAATATGCTTCATCTATAAAGACAATTTAGAGTTCCTCATAAAGCTTAGATAATGTATCCAACATTTCCTTGATAAGTGGAAGAAACCGTGACTTGTTAAAAGGCATTAAAAATGCAGAGTGGACTGTTGTTCCACCAACATTGTATGCAACTTTTCTTGTATATGCAACTATTAGGCCCGTTGGTTTCGTAGGATTAGAGGAGTTGTTTGAATCATAGATTTGTATAAGCATTTGGAACAATGCTTTTGCTATGAATGTCTTGCCTATTCCTGCTCCGCCTGTAAGGAACACATGCATAGGACTATTCATGTTCAAGCATTTTTTAAGAGAAATATCCTTTAGAATTGTTTGTTGTTCATGATTCAACAGATGTCTTATTCTGTGGTATTCATTATTTTCAATTAGGAAAGGATGTTTTGTAACTTGAAAACCAATATGGATACGTTTTTCACTTCCAGCTGCTGGAGGATGAGGAAAATCGCCTTGTAAGTCATAGGATTCAGAAGCAGTTTTGGTTATTTTTGGGTCATTGAATGTGTCATCATGATCGCCATGGATTTCTAGGTCATTAAGTGAAACCTCTATATCGCCCCATGTTGGATTAACAATGTAGGTAAATCTAGATTCATTGATGTGCACCATAGTCTCAGATGCAACATACGCAACTTCCCATGTACAAGCGTTATGCATTAATGTCTCTTCGTTTTCATCAAACAGAACGTACAACAACATTTTTTCTCTACAATAGTTTTCACAGTCACAATGTTTGTTGTATTTGACAAATCTTATGACAGGGGTTTTTTTTCTTTTTGATATGAGTGCACCATTTTTTTTGTAATGCGATACAAATTCCACTAAGAAAATATGCCTAATAGGAGATGGACGTTGGATGTAATAATAAATAATAGAGCGACATACCACGTCCTTTGAATTGTCGGGCTCTTGTTGCAGCAAAATTGGTGGTTTAAGGACAAATGTGCATTTTTCAAGTGGAGATGTGTTTATGAAGACACATTTTCTTGAACGACAAGTGAGGGGCAAGGAAAGTGCAATGTGAACTGCTTGTTGAGAAGACATTTGTTGAAGATTAAGCAATGTATTTCCAAGTGTGTGTATCATTTGTATGGCATCAATATGACTTCTTTCATGTTCTTTGTGTATTTTTCTGAATGCACTTGTCATAGATTTGTCAATCTTCATCATATACAAGGTACAATATGATGTTGCAGCATATGCATTCAACATGTACTGTGCATCTGTATTTTCTTTCTACATAACTGGCATATCCTTGGAGAAACTATTGTTCCAAATATGGGAGAGTTTTCGTTTAAGGAAAAGTGTTGGTTTCCTAAGCGTACATTGTATGGCTTCGATGTACTCATCTTATGAAAGATTTACCTGTGTCAAGAAGGCATCAAAGCTCATCATTTCATCAAATTCCCCTTCTTCTAAAAATGCGAACAAGAATTTAGATTTCTTAGCAACAACATTTTCCTCTACGCTAACTGGCTCTATGATTCTTGTAGCTCTCATTGGTAGCATGGGAAAGTTGTATCTGCAATGTGAGTTTTTCGTTTTCTACAACTTCTTGTATGGTAATGTCTATGGACTTTCGAAACTTCTGGATCCAAATGATATGTGTTGCATGTTATGTATTTATCCACAAATTGTTCGATCTCTGAATTGTTATCGGCTCCATACATTGGTGCATCCTCTATCCACAATAGTGTGTGGTCATGTTCATTTCCCCTATTCTATTATTTAGTGACAAAAAAGTAGTCTGATATTTTTTCTGAAAAATGTTTCATCATGGCATATCAATTGTCTCAAAGCATTTATTCTATGTCTATAGTAGTGAGTACATGTCACCGGTTCTTTTCTTATGAGGTAGTCAATGTCGCTATTTTCTAGTGTATCGGTTTCTTTTTTACATTTCTTGTTCTTATGCAGGTTAGATACCACAGCCACCAATGGATCCAAACAGTGCTCTGCACTTGTAAATGTGACGAAAAATGTTGGCGGGCCTAACTGTCAGATCATTGCAAAAATATTTTTTTTTATTTTGTTGAAAATAGTCAGGAGAGGTGCAAATGTTTTTGAAATCTATGTATCCAATATCAGATTTTAGAATTTTTTCTAGGTTAACTTTGTACTTCACATCCTTCGCAAACAAATTTCTTCCTTGTAACTGGCCTTTTCTTATTCGAATCCACATGCAGGACAAAACTTGCTCGATTATTATGCGCATTGTCTTGAAAAACAAATTTGTTATGTGAGAGGAGAAGAAACCTCTTGAATGTAGTAGCTCCCATCGAACTATTTTATGATAACTGAATCATTCTGTAATATCAGTGCCATGTGGATCTCCATAGAAGAGTGTTGGAAATTTCATTTCCTTAGCGAATTTGTCCTTGAATATTCCAAGTGGATGTTGCCCCTCGGCAGGTGCAATTTCAACAATTTTGTCTTGCAAGTCACGAATGCACTGTGAATCAGTGAATCCATGCACCAGTGTTTCAACAGCTATTTCATTATTCGATTCATCACTTGCATCAAAATCACTAGGATTTTCAAGAGTATCTGCAGAGTTTCCATGTTCTTCTATGAAAACACTGTTCCAGATGGAATTTATACAAATGTTCTCTTCTTTGTACAGGGCTCTGGAAGATAATTCCTTAAATGATTTCATAACAGCATGCACATGCACTTTTCCTGTCTGATAGGAATTTTTGTATCGCAAGCAACTTTTCAGAGACACAACGATTGTAATTGTATTGTTAATAGATTGTGGCAACGCTTTTTGCACAACATCTAGTTGAACATGAACATTATTAATTGATCCTATTAAGCCCATGTGGGGYYGTTTATAGCCCCAAGGTCTGATTTGGGCAAATGAAATTCACAAAGACAMAAGTCTCTCCTAGAGTTCCATAAGTGCACTTACATATGCTAGTGTTGTATTACATCTTATTCGATCAGGGGTTGCAAACTGTGGCAGTTTTCCATTTTCAAGYGATCGTTTTCATGGAAGACAAACTTTYGCACTGGAAAATGATTTATCCTAGGCTRTCAAGCGGAGGTATTTTTCTTGCAAATCARGCGTGAAAGACTTACKGTTTTTTGAAAAATTCAATTGTTCACAAATTGCACATGCAATGGAAGGAGTGTCTTTAATTTGTTTCATGTAGTTTTGTCTTGCATTTTTCTTTTGCAGGGAAGTATTCGTAGAAATTGTTTCCTAGTTTTCATTTATACTACTGCATGGTGTTGCTTGTAGATCACGAAGTGGTATAGTTGCATCACCATTCTCGGATATGCAATCGCACCTGTTTATGCTTTGTTCTACACGAAAAAATTTATTTACATTGTCATATGTGAGTTTCTCCTAAAAGGAAGTGTAGCAATGTATTTTTTTCTCTCGCGCATGAACTTTTTCAAGTTGTGGTAACATAGTCTATGTTTCTTTCCCAAGGGCAGGATGAGCTGGTGGAAAATGGGATGAATTTCACTTTCACCTAGTTTCTGAGAAACTACTTTACGTTTTTTGTTCAATGTCTCTATGACCTTATCAAAAGTCGGGCGAATTTGGCAAATAATTTTTTTCAAATTGTGATAACTTACTCTATGTTTTTTGTCTAAGCCGTCTATGGCCTCATCACAAATGTCATGAATTTTACGCATGCTTTTTTTGTTCAAGCCCTGTCTTCCCATATCGCAAATGGGAGGACTTTCATTTTCACAAAAAAACATTCCACGTGTATGCAAATTTGATGTCGTTTCAGTGGCATGGACAGTCAACCCTGAACTACCAATATGTGCAAGAAAAGGTTCATAATGGATATGATTTGTATCTATTTTCAATGAAAGGATGTCAATTATTCGATCACGATTTGACTCAATAACCCATGAATGGACAGTGACATCTGCCAAGGGAAACCACACCTGGATATTAACCTTGAATATGACAAACAACCATTGCAAACAGAATCTGCAACCCTCCATACACCCTTTTTCATATGGAAGCACCATGTTCACAAGGTATTCCTACCAACTTCCAACTGTCGACATATTTTGTATGAGATATGGGCAAAGGTGTTGATGCAAGCACCTAAAAGCCTGTTGGATGCCACCTATAATTGCATTGCAAAAGGACTATACAGTGTAAATTCCCAGTGATTGAACATCGAATTCTGCTGCCACCAAACAACAAATTGCATTGAATAGACTATCTCCGCAGCTAGACACAACATTTGTTGCCAGCTGTAAACCATGGCAATCTATGCCATGCAAAATCCCTTTGCATTTCCATTGGAGGTCTTTGCAAATAATGGACAAGTAGATATGAGGACCTTCTATATTTCATATGGGCATTTTTCTATACATTAGTGGTTCATAATGGCCAGTGAGAGCATTGGCATCATGGAACAAGATGCAATATACAATAACTTTACTTAGTAGAAATAGAACAGGTAGATGCGATGTTCCCACCCACAGAATGAAAGCATACCCTGCGTACATACCCCACCCGAAGGTTCCCTCTTCTGATGTCTCCCAACTAATTTTCGTAAAGCCCTCTACATTGAAAGACGCATGCTTTCTAGGAATAGAAACTAAGAGCACAGAGAAATATGGTGGGACTGCCACCATTGAAAAACAACAACAACAGGGAAACTTACCTATCAACAAAGAACGACAAGAGCTTAGCCCCAAAAAATGCAAACCGCAACAACAGGTCCAAGGTCCAACAACTCGCAATGTTGAAAAACAACAAACTAGTCAACAACTACGAAGAGCTCGAACTGCAATTGTAGGACCTCAACTTTGCAAAGTTGAATCAAACAAGAACTAGAACCATGGAACGAAACACCGAACAAGGATCGAACAGTCGAGCACCGATGCCGACCATGAATGAAACTGTATTGCAACCCATCTGTACAATAATCATTTAACAGTGCTAGAGTTGTTAGGTAAACAGTTAAGACTGCTAGGACCGTCGAAGGGCGTAGGCATGTGCAAGCATTTAAGAAAATATGCAGCGTGGCAAGCCTATTCTCTCGAAGCACGCAACAATAAAGAAAAAATAAGATATAGTAATATGGTAGAGAATGTATTCTACGCAGCACAAAATGCTAAGGGAGACATTCAAACTAATGCTAGCATTAATCCACGATTGACCAATGCATAATAAAATATATAATTCAAAAAGACCATATACTACCAAATACTTTAGACAGGTCAAGATATTTAACATTTGGAATAACGAACGCTGCAATAAGACCTCCAATCCTTTGTCCAATCAGATCTTGACAAACTTGATACTTTTTATTATATTAAAATCGATGTCTTCACTTCCCTTGTTCCAACAATAGACAATATGAAAATATTTCTAGTCAATGCACAATCTAATACCAGGTCAATGATTTATCGATCGCTATAGTCCTAGTCCCTCTAGCCTACTGGAGGCACTAATAACAATAAACAATATTTTCAATATAACAATAAACAATATTTTCAATTATGGATTTAATAGGCCCCATGTTTGATTTTTTCAAAGTCAAAAGGCCTGGTGGAATAAATAACAAATATTGTGTGTGTGTTGAATACAACCAAGTCAAATTGAAAAAAATCGTTCAAAGAAAGGAACGCGCTGATAACATTTCAATCACATCACATATGTTGGACTTACCATCTGCAAATTCGTGAAAAATGGGTTTGAAGCGCTTATAAATAGAGCTTCATTTCTCGTCCTTCAAATCATTCACTTATACCTTCATCTCTCAATTATTTTCCCCGCCAGTCAATCTCTCGTTACATTTAACTGGATAAACATCTTCATTCATCGCTTTATTGTCCTTCCGAGGATATACTGTATTTTGTTTGTATTGTCCACTCCATTGAAGTGGAGGTGTTTAAGTTTATTGAATAACATGGCGGCCAGGGTGGTGTATGGCATCATCATATGCACTTTGCTAATCTTTTCTCTATTTTTAATTGTAAGCTCCACACCTAATTTCCTCCACGAAGCCACTGCTGACTCTAAAATTAAGGACACCTCCAATACCAATAAAATCTCTTGAAGTTTATATCGAAGAAAGCAATAAAGCACCCGCCATTGATATAGAGTTACTGGATGATAAGCTTCCAAAGAGCAGTTATACTCCCTCGGCTCCTTCCGCCTGCCATAACATGGTGATGGACACCGTCGGCGCTGCACGTTATAGTTGTTGATAAATTATTCCATCATTATTCACTTTAGATCTCTTGAACTATGACATCAGATTGGAAGAAGAGATAATCAATGAGGTGCAATGGCGGTTTTCAAGAGGAGGTTATATAGTTGCAATCTTATTTTGGGAAAATAGGAAGTAACTCAAGCATTACTGAAGATATCCATTACTAGCTCTATTACATTCTCTGTTTGATCGGTTTCATTAATCCATAAATAGTAACTTTAAATTAAATAGTGACTCTTTTAAGCAAAGTACTTTCTGAAAAACAACTGCATATTTTAACTCTCCTTTGATAAACAAGCTCTATATCCGCTTCAAGGATTATCGGGAAATTTTTTATGGACCATTTCACCGAGTACATGTTTTTATGGACCATTTCACCGAATATATTTGAACCAGATTAAGTTAAAATGTACATAAAATCTTAAAAGCACCCCGCAAACGTACTTGAAGGCATTAATGGTTGAGATTTTCTTGAACTAATGGGAAATCTCTTTTTGGGTAATCTGTAAATTATTATTTGCTTCCAATCTCGTTTGGGGTAATCTGTAAATTATTATTTGCTTCCAATCTAGTTTGCGTTTTCCCTTCCATTGTCAACATTTCGACTCAACTCTTAATTCATCTTTTTTTACTGAGTGCTTTAATCTCCGCCACTACCATTTTTCCAAGTACATTTTCTCCAACGAGAATTCTTTCAATCTATACAGCCGATAGAGTATAAAAAGTAATGAAGAAATAATTATTTCGATAAATAACACCAATAGAACATAATTGAACATCCAAAAGGTCCCAACCGGATCAGTCCATACTGGATCATTATAATTTACAAACCCATGGACAACAGATTGCTTGATCAACATGGAGTTTAACCTCTGAAAACCTATAACATGTAATTAAGACTCTCAATTTGGAATCATGGAATGTCATGTCATCATAAAACTGAACGGTATGATATCGTCATTAATTCGATTCAAATAAATATTTGGTGTTATTATAAATGTTTAACCAAATTTGGTGTTATTATAAATATGTTTATGATGATAATAATAGTTAATGTTTATTAAGATTTAATTTAGTTTATGAAACCTTATAAAAGATGAGAGAATACTTGCATTTCTTTAAAAATTTATTTCTGCATAGAAAAGTATTTCAAAATCAATATAATTTTAATAAGTTAAAAGATTAAGAAAGTTGATATTGTGACAAATCTTTTCAATATAAAATTATATATATATATATATATAATATTTGGTGTCATTATAAATATGTTTATGATGACAATATAGTTAATGTTTATTATATTTAATTTTGTTTATGAAACTTTAATAAAGATGAGAAATTACTTGAATTTCTTTAAAATTTTATTTCTATATAAAAAAAAATCCAAAATCAATATAGTTTTAATGACTTAGAAGATTAAAAAAATTAATATTGTCACAAATCTTTTGAAAATAAAATCATATATATATATATATATATATATATATATATAATTAATGATTATAGACTAGGTGCCGCTGCAAATGTTCGGCTCTTAAAACTGGCCTAGTGTATGTTCGGCTAGTAAAACTGGCCTAGTGTAGTAAAATTCCGACCTAAAAATTTTCATCTTAATTTAAAAAAACCCTAATTGATATAGTAAAAACAAAACAGCAGGCTCAAGAAAATCTCTGGCATGGTAAATAAATAATCCATGTAGTGAAAATTACACAACAAATGATGCAGTAAATAATTTGATTGATTATTATCAATATAATTTCACTTATCAATCTCAATAATGTCTAACGATCATGTTTTGATATGCTGGAAAGATAATCTATAAAATATTGACCTTTAATTTCTTGTAACAACAAAGAATATTCTAAATAGATTAAATAAATATGATGAAAAGCAAAAGTGAAGTGCATTTCTGAGCGTACGAAAGAAACACAATGTAAAGAAACCACGAAAAACCCAAGGAGAAGTGAGAAGCTGCGAAGACCTGTGAAGATTTAAGAAGCAGAGAAGCTACATTGTTTTAATTAAAAGAGGAAGTGAGTTTTTTTTCCATTCTCAAGGATGAATTAAGATTTATTTTTGGCATTGGTAAAGAAATAAAAGAAATGAATCAAAATCAGAGTCAAGTCAAACATTGTAAGAGTGGGTACCAAACTGAAACTATTTTCTAAGATAGTTAAATATTGAGTCAATATGTCAAGCTTAATAAAATATTGTCATTATGAATGAGAAGTTTTGAAGAAGTTTTGTAAAAGATGTTGGTTTGAGAAGTTGGAGGTGCATGTTCGGTGTTACTCGACACCTCAATTTAGTTTAAGAAGTCATCTTAATATGTTTTAACAAGTATGTCATGTCATTTCTTATAATTCTAGGTTGAAGAAAAATGAGTAATTATTGTAGTGGCATTTAGTTTTGGCCAACTATTATCACAAGTTAGAGAGTCTATGTTGGAACTAGCCATTTCAACAATAGAAAAGTTTTATTTACAAAAATCGGACATAATTATGATGAAAAGAAGAAAATAGAGAGTAAAGAAGAAGAAGATATCAAGAGCAAATTATGAAAGAAGAAAAAAAGAAATAGAATACAGACTCATGATGAAGTATGGAAAGAGGAAGAATGTGGATTCAGAGAGATTGAATCAATTTGGATCGAAATCGAAGAAGTGAATTAATTTGTTGCGGAAGATGAGAAATAATGGTAAGATCAACATATCATTGCAAGAAGAATAAAAACAAGAAATTAACCGATAAAAAAATTAATTGGAAAAAAGAATATGTAGAGACAGGAGATTGGTTGTACCCGATACCCCAGAAGATTTTGTTCCAAAGTTGTAAGCCTTTCCATAGGAAAGTTGTATTTCCCAAATGTTTAGTAATCCCTTTTTGAGTGAGGCCTACATATTTTAGTATGTGATCATGTAGTGTGTATCCCTCTTATGCATAAAGTGTATGATACATCAAGTTGTCAAATGAACCACTAGTATAAGTACGAGGGTGACAGGTGTACTAATACCTAAGCTTTATGGTGAATCAAAGAATTTCAATCTTCGATTAACAAGGTGAATGCGAGATAAATAAATCTCAGAGATGGTTAGGACCAAGTTATGTTTAAGGGGGATTCTAATGCATCAAAGATGAGAAGAAATCTTAGTCTAAGGGAAACTGCTGATAGTTATAGTTTTAGTTAATGTTATTATTGGATGTAATTAAGGAGGAGTGTTAAGGAAAATAATCTAATTACATCCTTAAGTAATTAATCTACCGTTAAAGGAGTTAGTAAGTTATACTAACCTCTATAACTCACATGTAATTATATTTTTAACTATACGTACATATTAATATACAACACATTTCAATGTGTTGTGTGTGTTATAATATCAATTATGAGTATTATTTTATAAATTCCAAAATTGAGGACACCTCCAATACTAATAACATCTATGAAGCTTATATTGAAGAGGCCAGTAAAGCACCCACCATTGATATTAATCTATTGGATCATAAGGTTCCAAATATTGGTTATACTCCCTTGTGTCCTTCATCCTACCATAACATGGTGTTAAACACCATTGGCATTGTGTATTATAGTTCTTCATGCATATTAAGTCTATAAATTATCCCATTATTATTCACATAATATCTCCTTAAACATGACATGAGATTGGAAAAAGGGATAATCAATCAACTCCAAAGTGAGTTCTCAAGACAATGTTATATAGCTGCAATTGTATCTTGGGAAAATCGAGAATTAATTCAAGGATTACTCTAGATATACATTATTGGTTCCATTACTTTGTGTGTTGATCTATTTGAATTAATCCATAAATATGAAATTTACATGACATATTTTTTTTTTCACGCGAAGTACTTTCCATAACCTAAGGCACACATTAAATATGAGAAAAAACATTCATAGTTATCTCTATTTTTTATTAACAAACTCATGATCCATTTAAATGATTTTGTATGGATTTTATATGGGCTATTTCGTAGAGGACATCATCAATTTGTAGGTTATTTTCGAAAATATGCCTGCCATGATGTGTGCAATGGAAAACATGTACCTTCTCTTCTTGAATTTCCTCGACTTCTCAACATTTCTTTCCTTTATCGATCATATCCATTGATAGTTTGATAGAAGGTATAATTCCATCCTTGTTATGAAAATATTCCCCTAATGACATGTGAACATTCCCTTGGATTACAGGCCCCTCTACCAAGATAGAAAATTACATTTGGACACTACCATTCATATAGATTCATTTTATCCATCGAAAAATAGAGAATGAGGGGAAGTATGATGTACCTCGTTTATGACGTTTGTCCAAGCTGCTCCAATCCACGAGCTCCAAATAGTACCTTCAATTGAAAACAAGAAACAAATGATTATCTTCTACTCTAATGGATTAGACAAAATCAATCGATCTATGAAGATTGAGACAAGCATAGACAAACACATGTAAACACATACTTGAAGGAAATATGCCAAGTATATTAATGATAACTTCAAAAGAAAACTTAGAATCTTTAGATGATGTTGCAACAAGATCTCCATGTCCTCCTTGTCCAACCCTTGCTTGAAATATCCACTATCAAAATAACAATGCTTTGTTGATTTCTCCTTTCTTTTCACCATGGGAATGCCTCCATTTATAGGCTTTGTGAGGCTCAACTACCCTGGGTATATTTGGAATTAGTTAGGGATATGCCTCCAATAGTTGTGATATATTCCTTACATGTATCCCTACAGTTAGATTTGAGCCAAAATAACCCAATCCATTCATATTTGTCTTTAGAGGAAAGTGGGATTTCCTCCAAGATTCTCTTAACCAACTCAGTGCTCCCTTAAAATGGACAATAGAATTCTACAATGCTTCGCCTGAGATGGACAAGGAGCACTAGCACTTCCTTTGTATGGGGCTTCTTCTTATAACATGTTTTTGGGGTCATAGCAGTTGTTTTTATGGTACCGCTTGAGATGCGACACTTAGGAATAGCAAATGAGACACTTATGACACTTGCGACAATGAAAGTACAATACTTACAACAATGAAAGTGAGACATTGTTGAAGTGAATAATTTTTATGTGTAACGGATTGGCCCCCAAAGTGTGAAGTCATAAAAGTAATGTTGATGGCCGAAACACTTTGTAAATTCTGCAAAGCAAGGGTATGGAGTTGGAGAACCTGGTAGAAGCTGCAGAAAACCATCAAACAATGTTAATATGTGTTCCATGCCCGAGGTAGGAATATGTTTGCTATAAATACAAATGACTCAAAGAGCGGTCGTCAATAAATACACTATGGATCCATGATGATATTGACTAAGGATATGGCCACCAAAGATACAATTTGGATCCATCTCTTTATGACCTAACTTTATTGCAGCCATGAAAGAATACACAATCAAGCTATGATGTGATAAGAACATAGCCACAGAGAAATACAAAGTGGATCTACGTTAAAACATGTATATCACTTGGAAAATCGCCATTGCAACCTACGTAAATTGTATATCCAAATTGATGAGAAATTTTCTAGGTCTAAGAAGGATCATAGTCCAGCATATACAACAACAGTGGAGTTGTTGAGATCATTCTCCAAGTGGGAGATTGTTGTTTGTGGAGCCTGATTATGTTCCTGATTCAGAGGTATTTGTTTTCAACCGTGTTTATACCCCATGAAGAATTTACACCCCGAAAGAATGTACCCTCCTCCACGCAAGGGAGTGCAAAGTGGGGTTACCCCCTCTGCGGGGTCTAGGGGAAAGCGGGCCCCTGAAGGAAAAATTGCCTTGTAAATGTATATTGTAATTTCATTGTAAATCTGGACCATTCATTATAAGGTCACAGATCTGAAACTAGAAGTTATGTTGTGTTTTTTTTCCCTATAAGGAAACCCTCTATTATGAGGCAAATGTATTACAGCTATGGATCATTGTGAATATTGTATTCTAAGTGAGGAGACTGTGAGATAATAAGAGGAATTTATAGTGGTTGTGTTGTAGGTTGTATCCCTTCATTTGATGGATAACTTTAAAAGAAGAACCTGAAAATTTCTTTGGTGGACATAGCCCACACTAGGTGAACCACATATATCTGTGGCTCTATAGTATTATGTATCTTTTGTGTTTTATTTCCACATTTTTTTTATTTTATTTCTCTGCAATCCTGTTTTTCTAACAACTGGTATCATAGAAAAATGTAACTCGCAGGAAAATAGGGTTCCTGGTTCTAGTGGGAGCAATGGAGGAAGATGGAAAGTTTAGGGTCGAGAAATTTAACGACCAAAACTACCAGTTATGGAAGATGCAAATGGAAGATTATTTATATCAAAAGGATCTATTCCTACCATTGGGTGGAATATAAAATAATTTGACAGCCATGAAGGACAAATAATGGGAGGTTCTTGACAGAAAGGCACTAGGAACGATACTACTAAGACTGGCATCATCGATGGCTTTCCATATTTCAAAAGAAAAGATAATGAAGGAGATGATGGATACTTTGGATACACTATATGAAAAACCTCAACATCCAATAAGGTATTTCTAATGAAGAGATTATTTAATATGAAGATGTCTTAAGGTGGGTATGTTGCATATCATTTAAATGAATTTAATACGATTATTAATCATGTAAGTTCTGTAAAAGTGGACTTTGATGATGATGTCAGGGCTCTTCTAATCTTTCTCTAATTGAAAAATAGATGGAACAGTTTGGTCATGGATGTAAGTAAATCTGTCTCTGGTTCAAATACTTTAAAATTTGATGATGTTGGTGGTGTTGTTCTTAGTGAGGAAATGCGACAAAAAATCATAGGTGAGACATTAGGTAATGTGTTGAACTTGGAGAACATGGGAAGAAAAAAGGATAAAGGAAAGGGCCCACGGAACCGTGGGAATTCTAGGAAGGCCAGATCCAAATGCATACTAGGAAAGATAGAGTGCTAGAATAGTCAGAAGAAAGAACATTTGAAGAAAGACTGGAAAGATCCAAAGAAACAAAGAGATGGATGTCAAGAAAAAAATCAGGAAGAAAATGTAACAGGTGATGTGTTACATGATGCTTTGATTGTTTCTGTAGATAATATTTCTGAGTCTTGGGTAGTACATTAAAGGGATTCATTTCATGCCACACCCCATATGAAACATTTTCTATATTATGTTCAAGGTGATTTTGGATAGGTTCATTTGGGTGATGATGCATCATGTAAAATTGTTGGAATGGGAAAGGTAAAAATAAAGAAAAGAAATGGAAACCAATGGTTGTTGAAAGAGGTAAGACATGTTCTATATATAAGGAAAAATTTAATTTCAACAGGTAGTTGACAAGTGAAGGTTGTATATCCATATTTACAGATAAGGCGCGGAAGGTCACCAAAGGATCATTGGTGATAGCAAAAGGACAAAAGGTAGGTACATTCTATTTATGTATTGGTAATATTGACTCTTCTATCTCTTTAGCTTCTACAGGAATGGATACAACATTGTGGAGTCATAGGCTTGGACACATGAGTGAGAAGGGGATGCAGATACTTCACAAAATAAATTTGTTGTGAGATCTTAAACAAATTGATTTGGATTTCTGTGAGCATTGTGTTCATGGAAAACATAAGAGAGTAAGATTTCTTAGATTCCGAAAAGAAAATAAGAGTGAAAGGTTAGAGCTTGTGAATGCAGATGTATGGGGACCATATCAACTATCATCTCTAGTTGGATCTCATTAATATGTTACTTTTATTGATGATGAAACTAGAAAAACTTGGGTTTATTGCATTTGACAAAAATCTAATGTTTTTGATACTTTTAAGAAATAGAAATCTTTGGTTTAGAATGAGACATGAAAAAGATTGAAGTGTCTTAGACCAGAAAATGGAGGTGAGTATTGCAACAAGGACTTTGATGATTAGTTTTCATACCATGGGATTCGTAGAGAGAAGACAGTTCCAAGAACACCACAATAAAATGGTTTGTCAAAAAGGATGAACATGACAATCATGGAGCATGCAAGGAGTATGCGATTGCATTATGGTTTTCCATTACGGTTTTGGGTAGATGTTGTAGATATTGTTGTTTACTTAAAAAACAAAGGAGCTTCAATTTGTTTGGATGGTATAATTCCATCGGAGGCATGGACATGTAAAAAGGTAAACTATTATTTTTTGAAATCTTTTGGTTGTGAATCATTTGTCCATTTTGATAAAGAAAATAGAACAAAGCTTGAGGCAAAACCCAAGAAGTGTACCCTTATTGGATACGGTGTTGATGATTTTTTTTATTGCTTATGGGATTATGAAAATAACAAAATCATTAGGAGTAGAGATGTCATATTAACTTAGAAGGTCATGTACAAAGATCAGTTGTAGGGAAAGAAACAGGAAAAAGAAAAACTAGAATACATAGTGCTTGATGAGATCACTGAAAAATAAATTCCAAAGGTACCTGAAAATGATAATATGAAACAATGGGATTGACATGCACCTCAAACTCCTGCAAGTGTTGTTAGAAGATATACCAGGTTAAGTATACCCCCTGAACGATTCTCTCCTTCATTGTATTATTTGTTGTTGATTGATTCTGGTGAACCAGCATGTTATGAAAAGGAAATGCAGGTAGACACCAAAAACACATGGGACCAAGGCATGAAAGAGGAAATGGATTACTTGGTAAACAACCAGACTTGGTACTTGGTTCAGTTTCCTGTAGGAAAAATAGCATTGCATAATAAATGGGTTTACATGTTGAAGGAAGAAGATGGAGGAAAAAAAAAGATACAAGGCTAGTCTTGTTGTAAAGGAGTTAGCACAAAAGAAAGGATATATTTTGATGAAATATTTTCTCCTATTGTTAAAATGATTTCAATTAGGACTATTTTAAGTCTTGTGGAAGTAGAAGATTTGCATGTTGAACAGTTAGATGTAAAAACAAATTTTCTCCATGGGGATTTGGAGGAAGAGATTTATATGTAGTAGCCAAAGGGGTATGAGGTCAAAGGGTAGGATAATTTGGTATTCGGGTTGAAGAATAGATTTTATACCCTAAAGAAAGATCCAAGGAAGTGGTATTTGAATTTTGATAGGTTTATGATAGAACAAGGTTATAGTAGATGTCATTTTGATTATTGTGTTTATTTTAAAAGGATAGAAAATGGAAGCTATATTGTCTTGATATTGTATGTAGATGGCATGCTTGTTGTAGGGTCTAATATGCAAGATATAAATGTGCTCAAGAATAAATCATCTAATTCATTTTCGATGAAGCATTTGGGTGTTGCAAAGAAAATCCTTGGTATGAGAATAACAAGAGATGGGAAAAATCACAAATTGACATTATCTAAGGGTGAGTACCTAGAGAAGGTGTTGGAGAGGTTTAGAATGCAGAATGAAAAACTAGTTAGTACACCTTTGGCCAACCATTTCAAATTAACTAAGGATATGTGTCCCAAGACACAGGAGGAGATATAATACATGTCCAAGGTCCCTTATTCATCAGCAGTTGGCAGCTTGATGTATGCAATGGTTCACAATACCAGATATTGCACATGTAGTGGGAGTTGTGAGAAGGTATATGAACAATCCAGGTAAAGAACATTGGGAGGAAGAAAAGTGGATTCTCGGGTATTTGAGAGGTACTTCTACTCATGCATTTTGTTTTGAAGGTTCAAACACTGTTCTACAGAGATATGATGATTCAGATTGGCAGGTGATAAATATAGTAGGAGTAGCACAACAAGGTATTTTTTTATTGTAGGTGGAAAAACAATAAGTTGGATTTTGAAACTGCAAAAGGTTGTTTCACTTTCAACAACAGAGGAAGATTATGTTGTTGCTACATAGGCTAGTAAAGAAATGATTTGGTTACAGAGGTTTATGGAGGAATTGGGAAAGAAGAAGAAGAATAGAAAGTTGTATTTTGACAGTGAGAATATCATTCATCTTGCAAGTAAATCAGCCTTCCATTCGAAGAATAAGATTATAAATCGTAGATACCATTTCATACGATCCGTCTTGGAATATGGACATTTGAAGTTGAAAAAGATACAAACTAGCCAGAATCCTGCACGCATGTTAAAAAAGGGAGTAACCAGGGAGAAACCTAGTTCTTGATCAGCTTCAATTGGTCTTCAAGAATGAATATGAAGATGATAAATTTGTGAGGTCCAATAAGGATCATATTCCATCATATACAAAAATGGTGGAGTTGTTGAGATTAGTCTCCAAGTGGGAAATTGTTGGTTGTGGAGCTTGATTATCTTCCTGATTTAGATGTCCTTGTTTTCAGTCATGTTTATACCCCATGAATACTTTACACCCTAGAAGAATGTACACTCCTCCATGCAAGACAATGCATAGGACGGTTACCCCCTCTGCGAGGTCCAGGGGAAAGCGAGCCCCTGAAGGAAAAATTGCCTTGTAAATGTATATTGTAATTTCAATGTAAATCTAGACCGTTCATTATAAGGTTACAGATCTTACGGTAGAAGTTATGTTAGTGTTTTTTTCCCTAGAAGGAAACCCTGTTTTATGAGGCAATTGTATGGTAGCTATGGATCATTTTGAATATTGTATTTTGGGTGAGGATATTGTGAGAGAAAAAGAGGAAGTTACACTGGGTGTGTTGTAGGTTGTATCCCTTCACTGACTGGATAATAATAAAGGAAGAACCTATAAATTTCTCTGGTGGACGTAGCCCACACTGGGTGAACCACATATATATCTGTCTCTATTGTATTGTGTATCTTCTATGTTTTATTTCCTCATTTATTTTATTTTATTGCTCTGTGATCCTGTTTTCTAACACAGATGAATACTCAACCTAGGGTCTTCGTCTCAATCCTATAACAATACAATTTTGTTCATGTGAATAGATTATTTGATGTCGAAGATGATAAAAAACACTTGATACTGTTCATTGAGGTATACCTTTAACAATTCCATTGACATATACTGTTAACAAGTGAGAGATAAATCACCGTTGACATTGATGACTCTTAAGGTACTTTAAAGTACAATATAGACAATGTGAATAATAATTTGAATTCGAACACTTGTGGAATCAGTCAGTTAGGGATCATTGATGCATATCCACTTTCAAATGCAAGGAGACATACCATTAAGGCATGAAGGTCCCAATGTACTAATGTGTTCCTAATTCTATTTCCTGGATAATTTATTGAAGTCAACAGGAAAAGACTTGTCGAAGGAAGGAATTGATGTATCCCCTGTCAATCGATACGAAACTCATCACAGGAAAGTGATAAAATATAGCAGATGAAAATGGACTGACATGAGTATGGGAGCTGGTAAAATTGTATATGGACGATCTTTGAGGTGAATACTTCCCTTGAACATTGAGGCACGGCATAAGACTTAGAGGCATAGACTCAGAGTCGACCAAAAAATAATGTCACGAGTGTTGGGGCATTCTTTGAGTAGAAAGACTTAGAGGATTGGTTTAGTACATAGGGTAATGGATTATCCAAGTGTATGATGAGGTGAAAACAAGTGCCATGTTCATGGGAGACCATAAGATCTCCCTTAAAAGATCTGAAGAATCTTGACCCACTTCCTTCAATTTTCCCCCCATCCAGATAGATGACTACCTCTTTTTCATTTAACGAGCTCAAGGAGGGTAACACATGCTTGATATAACTCACCTTCGGTAAGTTTTATCTTCCATTATTTAAAAAACTAGAAGAAGTAAGGATTTTTCCCCAGATGGGCCCTTAAATGTGTAATTTTGTGACTTCAGAGAAGGAAAACTTGGTTGTTTTTCATGTTTAGGGAGTTTTAAAATAACTTAAAGAAGACTCTTAGGTTGTCCTTTTTCGTGATTTTAGTCTCCGAAGTCTGAAAAAGTATAAAATATTATGACGAGGAAATATTATAGTCATGATTGACTAGAGTGTTCATTTTTTGTAGTTAGTCTATTTGGACTGAAAAATGGGTAATCTACCGCCCCACAAACAACTCTTCATATTTTAATGAGCTCTAAGTATGACAATTTTTTCTCAATAGTGTCATAAGGCCATCAAAAAGTCTTTTCTCTGTAATATTCTCTGTAATATTCTCTGTAATCAAGTTATCATGGGCAAACAATGTCTGCAGTTTCTTAAAAATTGACAATAATTTAGGAAAAACTCAAAAATACATATTATTAATATGAAAAAAGTTGTAAATGACTATATTTGGACATATTAAAAAATCAATTAGGGAAAAAAATAAGTCATTCCCCCTTTCATTTTACCATTTTCCCTTTTCTTTGAGTTTTTATCCCTTTTGGAGTGATTTTTCCAGCGTTGACTGTGGGATATAAAAGAAACCATTCAAAATTCCATCTGGACCAGGTTGGTACTCTGGCCCTTCTCGTTCATTTGCATGATTTTTTATTCAATTTCATCCTTTATTTCATGAGTTTGGGCTCCCTAGAAATCTCTAGAGCATTGAACAGGATTGACGCTCCCTTGAGCAAATGAGGGGGGCATTGTTCGAGATTTCAATGTCCTAGTATGTCTTGTAGGGGAGTGCTAGAACTTTTTTTTTTCTTTCTACGGAGTGCTAAGCGCAAAAAATGATTTTTTTTTTTGGTTTTTAGGATGTGAAAAATCAATTTCTTTTCTTGATACTTGGATAATGTGGTTCTTTTGTGGATTTGTAGGCTCTCATTAGCCAATATGATTGAATGGAAGGAAAGAGAAAATGAATTTGATGATATGGATACCTTACAAGATCTTCAAGTGAGGGAAGCTCTACGAAACAGTGGCTTGCTAAAGCACTTCAAGCAAGAAAACATGAGAAGAAAAGTCATTTTGCTTGAGTATTTGATTCGGTTATGGGACAATGATGAGAAAGAATTCTGGATAGTATCTCATATGCTTGAGATCAACATTGAGGACGTGTATTTCTTGACGTGGATCTCGAAGAGGGGAGCACCCATCCTTTTGTCTAGACACTGGTCAACTCCACTGCTAACAGAGGAATATGTTGTGCATTATTACGTGTCAGGATCACGTTTAGTGGGGGGAAGAATCGTCCTCAAATATGTGATGGACCTATCTCTATGATCCATTCTATTTTCTATCACTAAACCGGCGAGAAGCACCAGTTCCCACATTGCTTCCAAATCTCAGATATCATATGCTATTCAGTGCTTAGAGCCCAAGATTTTTAACTGGAGTGCAAGGCTCTTGAGAAACATCAAAGAGAATATCTCTAAGTGTAGAACATGAATACATAAACAATTTGGATACATATATTTTTTTTCTTCAATATTTCTAGAGAGAGTACCGCATATGTAGCCGCAAACAACATTAATGGCAAACCCTGCATCCAAGCCCTGAATGAAGTGGTGGATGAGTCTTTCACCTCAGTTGGGGAATGAACCATTAGCCTTCCACTTTACTATTGACTTCTTCACATGGTGGATAAGACAACTCATGGTTATATAGGATTTCATGTATGTTGGATTTCACTTTAGGGGAAACACATATTTACTTCTCCCCGAAGAGGCATAGTGGG
>JZKD02S0867633.1:31220-47605 GCA_000966675.3 Picea glauca
TCTACCATGGTTATCTCCTACTTTCATTGTAATTTTGACCAGCTTGGATACGATTTCGATTTTGTTGCAAAACAGGGTTTTGTTCTATATTGAGAATTGATGTAAATCATAACGATTTCATGTATGTTGGATTTCACTTTAGGGGAAACACATATTTACTTCTCCCCGAAGAGGCATAGTGGGACGCATCAGGTAAAATACAAAAGATCATGAACTTGCAACAATTTTTTTCTACTTTTATATGTATATATGTATTTTTTTCGTAAAATAAGGGATCTAAATAATATTTTTTCATCATGAAAACAGAGGCACGTCATGTTCGACGGGGATTCCTACACTAAGACGCCATGGTGATGTTCAAGTAGCAACAGAGGTGGACGTTAGAGTAGGATAATTATGTGAGGTGGAGAGGAATCTCTGTGGGTTGACCATGGTTGTTCGTTCCATGAGGATATGAGATGTACCCTTACATATTCAAAGACATACATTCAAGGGTCCTGAAGGTCTTAGTCATTTGCTACACTGAGTGACCATAGTGGTTGTGTGCTATTCTAAGCACAATGTAGTACAGGAAGACAAGTAGAGTCTCCTAACACATTATTATTTTATGATTATGTCATGGGCATAATGACCCACATTTTATCCCTCATATGTCACTTTTGGATGAGGTATTTGGACACACATTTTCTATTTTTATACACAGGCACATATATATGAGTTTTGCGGTGTCTACTTATTTATTTATTTATTTGTTTTAAGCGATGTGATGTTTTTATTTACATGCTTTATGTTATGAATACTTATCCATGTGTAATGTACCAATAAAATATATAATTTACTAATGATTATGTATTCGTATTAAGTTATCTCGATATATGTCTATATTTTAAAAATTCAAAAGATCTTTCAAGATGAAGAACCCTTAGATAGAGAGGTAGAAAACCCAGATCATGAACAACGTATTCACAGTTTAGTTGATAGGCCATGAATTGATAGTCAAGGTTGATAATCAATTGAAATATATGTAAAGAATAAGATTCTATTAAAATTCCAATGATGGCATGATATTCTGTAATGTTATTGATTGCGAATCCTAGTTAAATTCCTCCTAAACTCACTAAATCTCCAGAGTGGTAGATGAATCAAGTCATCCTTCACGATGTATGTCACATGCCACATAGGTTCTAACTTACATGCACCAATTTTGTCATGATCTTGGTCATAAACCGGGGCCAGATCTCCTTCTGCAAAAGAGCAAGGTTGAATAGAGTTATTGTATTGAGTCTTGATGTGTTTTTGATATGTCTCATTGATGAGAGTAGCATCACGATAAGTTTCATCCAAATTCGTTAGATATAAAAATAATTATTATTAGAAAAAAGTATGGGGTAGTAGTTCTATGGTGAGTTTCAAGGACATAATATTGCATTCAATCGGCAATAATGCTTCCAAACTGTATACCATTTGAAAGGGTGTAAATCTAGTGGCATTTTTAACTAAGGTATGATAATCCTAGAGTGCAGAGAAGAGCTGAAAATTCGAAGAGGTTTTGTTCACCCCCACCATGCATTGAAACATGGTTTTCAGGACTTTGTTGATGGCATAAACTTTCCCATTATCCTGATGATAGTAAGGGGATGAATTTTGATGACAAAAACCCAGCTTGGTGCACAATTCACCCATCATCTAGTTTTGGAAATTGGATCCATGATCGGTTAAAATAGCTTGTGGGACTCAAAAGCGAGTGATGATGTGATTGAACACAAAAAGTGTTGTAGTTTGGCCATCGTTAAGAAATCTAGGCAGATCCTCAACCAATTTAGTGAAATAATTGACGACAACGATAATATAACCATGCCCCCCAGCTGAGGTAGGATTACATTGCATCAAATAAATGCCCCATTTGGAAAAAGGTCGAATGGCGACAATTAGATCGAGTGGATTTGGGTGGGTACGTGATTTCTTCTGAAATATATGATAGGGTGGGAATTTATTAACGGCCTCGATGAAGTCTTTGAATATGGAAGGAAAAAATAACCAGCAAGGAATATTTTTTGGGTTGTAGCCATCCAAGAAAGATGACTGCCATAAGTTATAAGGTGACAGTCATTTAGAACTTGTTCAAACTATTCATGGGTTAAACAATGTCATAGAACACTGTCGATACCTCGATGATACAAAGTGTCTACAATGATAAGGTAGTTCTTTTAATGGTGTCTAATAATACGTCGTTCATCACATGAAATGCCAGGCTGGAAGCATTGGGTCTGGAGATACTTAAGAATGGCTCCATACCATGGATTAGATGTACTAATGAGGAAAAATGATTCATTGGGAAGGGGATAATTGGGCTTAGTATTCTCATCAGTATGGGGAACAAGACAAATTAATTCCGCAAAAACCAACGATTTCTTAGATTTGGATATGGCAAACTCGAGATCGAATTCTTGGAGAATGACAATCCATTTAGAATATTTTCCCTCAAGTTCTTGATAGGTCAAGGTGTGATACATGGGGTTAGATTCAACAATGGCCATGGTAGGGTGAAGAAAAATATAGCGGAAAAACCTTTGGAAAACAATAAATGTTGTCAAATATAACTTTTCAACATGTGAATAATAGATTTCAGGACCTGAAAGGATTTTACTTAAATAGTAGATCACGTGTTCAGGATCATCATCATCCTCTTGTACTAACACCTTGGCTATATTGGAAGTAGAGGGAGCCAAATAAAGGATGTAATATTTCACATAGTTGGGGGGATGTAACAACAGTGTATTCATCAAAGCATGCTTGAGATCATAAAATGAGCATTGAGTAGTTGCATCCCAAATGAAAGGGGCATATTTCTGTAGCAATCTCATGAATCCTTTAGTAATTTTGGCATAATTGCATATAAAACATCGGATAAATTTTTCCTTCCCTTGCAAACTTTGTGGTTAAGTAATATATTTTGGAGGAGGTAAAGCGATAATAGCTTTTACTTTTAAGGGATCCAACCTAATCCCATATTTGAAAACTATGAAACCAATGAGTCTCCCTGATTCAACAACGAAAATGAATTTATGTGGGTTTAAACATATGTTGTAATACCTACATCTAAGAAATATTGCCCCTAGATGACCAATATGATCCCTTCGATGAGCCAAGTGAGATGGCAAGTCATCAAGATAGGGTTCAAAATTATGTTTGATGTCATGGAAATCATATAGCATAGTCCGCTGAAACATGGCTCCAACATTTTTAAGGCCAAAAGGTAATTTTAGATAGGATAAAGTCCCCCATGGGAAGATGAAGCTTGTTTTGTGTTGATTAGCAGGTAAAATATCGATCTGGTTGTATCCAAAAAATCAATCCATAAAAGAGAAAATGACACTTCTGATGCAATTATCGATGATTTTGTTAATAAAGGGCATATGTTAATTTTCCTTTGAAAAAGCCTTATTTTGATCCCTATAATCAACATAAACACAAATTGCCCCTTGTTTCTTTGATCTAGGATGTTTTCATCTAGTGACTTATTAAAGAATTGTATTAAATGAGCATAAACTAAAGTGTACCATAAAGAAGGAAAAGCTTAAAAAGGAAAGAGACATAAGCATGAAATATGAACGCAAGAACTTGATAACGAAGTTCGTCCCTAGTGGACTACATCTCTTGGACCTACTCTGAAATGGGTGGGCCTTTTTATTAAGTCCACAAAAGAATTCAGAAAAATACATAAGTATACCTAATTCTAGATTTAATCTACAAAATGTTTGCTCATATCAGAAAACAAACATCACCTCTCAGTTTGTGGCGTTGAATTACCTAAAAATGATTGTCTCCACGCCCCGATCTGAGTTTGACACTTTCGGACCCAAGAAAAATCTTGCCTCGATTTTCATGCCTACAACTACAACTAATGACTAAACTCTGTCTCGAAATCTGTTCCAATTTTGTATGGCCACAGCCTTGGTTCTCCTCTCTCATAGACTGGCGGACACCCCCTTTAATTAATAAAATGTGGCAGTTGTGTAATAATGGGGTCATTGGCCAAATGGTTAGTAGATGTTATATTAAGGCATAGGTTAAGAAGAGGTTCTAGCGGTTGGCCTTTTAATTGGTGGAGATACTATGTTTCATGGACCAATGGAATATGCTGCCAATCTGGCAGAACCGCTGCCATATTTGGTGGTATATATATATATATATATATTGAATTTCTAGTTGTTGGGCGTCATTAGGAATTTTCCCACTACCACATCATCATTCCATGTAGTGTACAGATTGCACGTGTCTTGTACGGACTACCATGTGGCATGTTTTCATTAGTCCACATGTTTTCCTGAAAATTCCAAAAATGAGTGACACATGGAAGCCTCTAGTGTTGCCATGTTATCATGTTGATGTCATGATGACATCATCATGACACACGTCTCCCTTTGTTCTTGCCACATATGTTCTATGGATGATGACATCATCTGTATTGATGCTAATGTGAGCAGTATGGATGCTAACACATCCCTGTTGATTGGGCTAGGCTGACCAAAACTTTGATCGTGAATATCTTTCGATCTATAACTCTATTTGATGAGCCATTTATGTCGTTGGAAATATTGTGACTTGCACTTCACGATAATGTCATTTTCACTAAGTTCTAGGAACCTTGAATTTTTTCCCTTTCTCTATTTGCTGGAGCCATTATGAGCATCCTGAGTTGCCTCTATGAGTTTTGAGTTGTTCTTATCCTTATAAGGATCCTTTTTGGATCATGCCTTCCCAATGAGAGATTTTTGGACCACCAAAATCTTTCATCAATTAATATATAAGTGAGGGAAGATTCCCCTCACTTTGTCCTTCTCAATCCACTTTTCCTTGCTTGGATGTGTTCCCTTACTCAAAGATAATCAACATCACCCCTATGTTAATTTCTCATTCTTCTGTCCAGGATGATATATTCTTGCAAATCATAAAAGTACTCAGGTGAACACTCATCAACTGAAGGTATTGAAACTTCCTCATCCTGATCCATGATCATGGGAGGCTCAAAACATTTCAATTTCTCTACGTTCACAATGAAGTAAATCTGCATATAAGGTGGAATATATAAACTAAAATTATTAGTGTCACTTTTCCCCAAGATAGTGAAGGGTCCATATCGGATGGGCTTGAGTTTCTTTCCTTCACCCTTCAATCTCTCCTTGTTGATGTGAAGCCATACCCGGTCACCAACCTAGAACTAATGATCAAACATGTGCTTGTCATGTCGATATTTATATTGTTCTTGACTTTCTCAAACTGTTCCCTAACTTCCTAGTGTATCTACTGGATCTTCTAGATGAACTTGTGGGATCTGTCCTCTATTTGTTCTTCATTCACATCGACATCTCTCGGGCCATACATTAAGTCCAAAGGAACCTTGGGTAGGTACCCAAAAAATGTCTCAAAAGGTGAACTCTCAGTGGATGAATTTAAAGATCGGTTATAATCATGTTGTACATAGGGTATATGTTCATCCCATAAATTAGAATGCTTGTTGTAGTAGCCTTGAAGTAAAAGTACCACTATTATGTTTACCACCTCTATCTGTTCGTCGGTTTGTGGATAGAAAATAGTGCTCCTCTTCAATTTGGTATCCATCAGTATCCACAAGCTAGTCCAAAAGTCCCCAAGGAATCGAGTATCCCAAGACAATGGACATGGGTAACCCAAAGTGAACCCAAACATATTGAAAGAACATATTAGCAGTCTTCTCAGTAGTGATCTACTTTTTACATGGCATCAAGATACACATCTTATTGAACCTATCAACTACAACATACAAATAATCATGACCCCCTTTGGTCATTGGTAAACCCCCTACAAAATACATGGAAATGCTTTCCCATGGATGGGATTGAACAGGAAGTGGTGAGTATAGCCCCATTTTTGTATTAGTGGGCTTACAAGTAGAACACATCACACACCTCTTCACATATTTAGTTACAATTGCTTTCATTTGAGGACAATAAAAAAACATCTGCAAATGAGCCATAGTTTTTCCTACCCCAAAATTCCCAGACACAAGAGAAGTGTAATATTCTCATATCACATGGACTCATTCACTTGTAGGAATACATAAATTCCCAAGATGGTAGAGTAGTTTTCCCTATAGAAACTAGTTCTCTACCTGTACAACATGGGTTAGCTTCTCATATACTTCTTTAAAATCTTCATTGATGTCATATTTCTCTACATAGCTATCATGTGATAAACAAGTATTCTTCAAAATAATATAAGGAACAATAGGATGTCTAGAAAGAATATATGCTACCTTGTTACTTGTAGCCTTCTTGTACTTGATTACCAAATGAAATTGTTGTATAAAACCCATCCATCTGTAGTGTCTAGATTGTTGCAGTTTGGTATGTTCTTGAAGATATTGAAAGGGTTGGTGATCTGTATGTATAATTGTTTCCTTCCCCATCCAGTAGTTCTTCCATTTCTGTACGCCTTGAACTAATGAATACAACTCTTTATCATATGTAGGATAGTTAAGAACATCCTTGTTAAAAAAAATTGAGTGGTAACAGATAGGATTACGACATTGCATCAATAGTGCACCCATGGCGTATACATTGGCATTTGTATCGATATCAAAAGTTTGTTGATGATTCGATAGTGCTAATATTGGTGCCATACTGATCTTCTCCTTCAAAGTGTTGAATTTGTTTTGTTTCTTTCCTTCCCACTGAGAAGTGTTCTTCACACTGGTTAAGGCATGCAAAGGAGCTGCTATAAAGGAGAAGTTGGGAATGAATATCCTTCAATACTAGACTACACCTAAGAAATTTCGGACTTCGGTTACACTCTTTGGCTCCGACCAATTTACAATTACATCAATTTTGGAAAGATAAATTTTCAATTGTCCTCCTCCTACAATATGTCTTAAGTATACAAGTGTAGTCTTTCCAAATTCACATTTAGACATTTTCACATACATCTTTTCCATTTGCAAAGTATCTAATGCCTGCTTTACATGCCTTACATGTTCATCCCAATTCTAGCTAAAAACAAGAATGTCATCTAAATACACAATAACAAAGTCATCTAGGAAAGGCCTGAATACCTCATTCATCACACACATGAAAGTTGTTAGAGCATTACAAATCCCAAATGACATAACTAACCACTCAAACAATCCCTATTTGGTTTTAAAGGTAGTTTTCCATGCATCCTGTTCTGCGACCCTAATTTGATGATATCCACTACGTAAATCCAATTTAGTGAAATAAATAACATTCTTCAACAAATCAAGTAAATCATCTATATGAGGAAGAGGGTATCAATTTTTCATCGTGATTTTTTTTAAGGCCCGATAATCAACACACATTCCCAATGTGCCATATTTCTTTGGAACCATCACGATCAAAGAACCAAAAGGAGATGAACTGGTCTTGATGACCCCTTGATCCAATAAGCCCTGTACCTTCTTCTTGATCTCTGTCATCTCCACAAATGACATCTTGTACATGTCCACATTAGGAAGAGGAGATTCATGCTGAAGATGTATTTTATGTTGGATTTCCCTCTTTGGAGGTAATACATTTGGTTCCTAAAAAATATCATCATACTTAGAAACAATATCAATTAATTCCTTTTTATGAGATGGATCACACCTTTGGAAAGCGTCATATGTTCCAACATATTTATCTTTGACGAACATGAGGACATATACATTATTAGTATTTATGAGTATTTTCATTTTCCCTGCACTAACAAGTGTTTTTTTTACCCTCATGTTGTGAGCTCCAACAATATATTCCACTCCCCCCCTTAGTAAGGTGGTATCTTTTCTCATGAGGAAAGAAGACTTATTTTATATCATAAAGATAAGGACTCCCCAACACTATGCCACATATATCAACTGGTACAAAATCCAAATCCACTTCATCAATCAATTTTGAAGCAATAGAAAATCTGATCCTAAATTGTTTGGTGACATTAAGTTTTTATTTTTATCATACCCAACCAAGAGGAAAAGGCTTCGAATGTCGTTTTGTTTCAACACCCATCTTAATTATAAGTGCTTCACATATTAAGTTTACTTGGTAACCCAGATCGAATAATGTATCTATCTTAGTATGTTTAGATACAACTCTTATATGAAATAACTCATTCCTCTTTCGTTCATCAACATGGGATTCATCATTGGAACTTGAACTAGCATGAAGAGAATATCTACCTTGTACTCCAACTATTGTGATCTTTCCTTCATCTCATGAATCAGAACCAAGATATTGTTGCACTGTAGCAACGGTCTTTGTCTTCCCCTTTCCACCAAACTGTTTCGGCTTCTTTTTTGGATGCAATTTCCAATAGTGTTCTTCATCGTGACCACTTTTCTTGCAATAAGTGCAAGATGTTTTTCCTCCTTCTCTCATTACTATAGTGGTCTTCTTGTCCTTTTTTTTGAACTTCTTAAAAGTCTTTTGTGGGAAATTGGAAAGTTTCTTAGTGGGATCTTCTTGAACATGTTTCCCCCTGTTCTCAAGGTGAATGGATTTCACACAAACTTCATCAAGACTAGTGGGGTTAAATAAGATAAAAGTATGACAAATATAACTGTGAAGTGCACCAATATACTTCATTAAAGTTTCATAATAATCCAAAGGAATGTTCAATGAAAGATATTTATTTCTAAATTCTTTTGTGAAACTTTGTACAGTTTGACCTTTATATTTCCTTAAAGTTTTCCATTCCATCATTGCTTTATGTAAATACCCTAATGGATAGAACTTCTTCCTTATCTATGATTTTAATTCCGACCATGACGAAAGAATATTACCACACTTACTTATGTCCTGAAGCTTGGCCTCCCACCATATGAGAGCATTGCCTTCCAAATGAAGAAAATCCAATTGCACTTTAACTTCCTCTTCATCAATATTTTGAACACGATAATATACTTCAACCTGTCAGATCCAAATATCTATCTTTTCAGGATTAGCATCTCCATTGAACATAGGTAAATAAAATTTTACATCAAGATTTAATAATGGTTTCTTAAAAGAGACTTTATGGATAGAATGATGAGAATGATAAGAATGCTTAGAGGAAGAAGAACTAGAAATTGAAGTTGAATATGGAGGATCAGGAGGATCTCCTCCAGCCCCTTGGTTTACCGAAGCATCATCATATGCATGTTATTCCTTTTTATTATCTTTCTTATTCATCCTCTTCTCGTAATCTCCATACATTCATTCAACTATTTATGACATGCGATACAAGACCATGTGAAATTTTTTCTCTTGTTCATCATGCTTGTCCTCTTCTGCCATTTTCTTCCTTCGGGATGCGCGACCAACTTCAGGATTGAGAGTCTTAAGAGTTCCTTCACCCTCCTTATGCTTGGCCCTAGTAAGCATTCATACTCAACAATTCATGATCCATATTTAGGAGAGGAACAAACTTATTAACAGACTGAATACAATAAACACAAATACAATAAGAACAACAAAAATATTCAGTGAACAATATCTTCTATTAAATAATGAAATAGGCTAAAACTGTAAAAATGCAGAACTGAAACTTGCTCGAATGGTGGTAGCTATCTCTGAGAAGAGATGTGGTTTCTACGTGCATCAGTTTGAGTAGAATCCATTACAATGAGGCTCCAAAGGCCCTTTTCATATTACTCATGAATGCCAAAACCCTACACATCCAAAAACCTAACCATAGAAGGTGAAATGCCAAAATTCATGTGGGCCCTATGGGTAAGTTGGTGTAATTTTTTACCTCTACTTCATAGGGTTGTAACTTTTGCATACGACCTCCGTTTTAGGTGTGTGATAGCCTGTTGGAAAGGTATTTTAGAGAACTACAAATTATGTTATCAACATCTGACTCTGTCTATAGTATAACTATGGAGAGTCAAGAAAATAATGTTTAGGGCCCCAAAATAAGCGTAGAAGTACAAAAATATGTGCTGACATGAAAAAATATAAAATAAGCCAGTTCAATTAGGCAAGACCCCCCACATCCACTTGGAGAATGTGTGAGGCTTCATACATCCCCATAAGTGTAGAACTCACAATTATAAAGTAGTACAGAAAGACGTGATGAATAAAAAATAGTCACAAGGAGCCAATTGGAATAGGTGGGTGGACACCAATATCCACCTGGATCAATCCTCCCCCCTTAGGAAGCAATGGTATCCATTGTGTTGAGTTCCCCCATCAGGTGAAGAAACTTATATTGGATTTGGCCATGGGTGATCCACTTGTCTTGGTGTAGAAGTTTCCATGACTTGACAACCCGATAAATTTGGATCCGCTGCTGGCGAGTTCTCTTGGCCTATGTGTCCACTATCTAATCGATGGATTCTTGTTCCATGAAGTCAAGGTTGAGCTCTGTTGGTGTCAGTTGTTCAAAGATATCATAGGTGTCAAATAATGGTGGAAAATATGGCCAAAGGAGGTCCACATTGAATATTGGATGCAGACCAAGGAAGGGTGGAGTGTTGAGCTCAAAATCATTGCTACACATAAACTTGGTGATAGTGTAAGGCCCATAACGAAGTGGTCGAAGATTCCGATGGGGCCCAGTGAGATTTTCATTCTTCATATGTAACCAAACTTTGTCGCCAACCTGTAAATGGTGTGGTACCCTATGTTTATCATTCCGCTGCTTGTACTTAGCATTGAATTTATGCAGAATCTTCTGGACCTGTTAGAGAATGTGATGAATCTGCTCAATGAATCTGGTGACTTTTTTTATCACAGAATGATCAGGGGAAGAGTATGTATGTGCGGTGGCAAGAGAAAATGAAACATCAATGGGTCCCAAGGGTTGGAATTGTTGGACAACTGAGAGGGGGGGTGAATCAGTTGTTACCGTGCTTAAACAATTATGCTTCTTTTAAATTCTTTACAAGGCACTCAATGGTGATCACAATAATGTAGAGAAATAAGCAATGGCACATTCAACATCAATCACATATATGAGATACACAGAGACAAACATTTCCCAAGGAAACCCATAAAGGTTAAAAACCTCTTCTTCTTTATATGATAAGTATTATTTACATTATTTACATTATCATACATATGAGCACCAACTCATTGTGAGGCTACAACCTCTGTTTTTTCAAGTTGCAACTTGCTAAGAGAACCAACTCTCTATTTTCTCTAGCACCCACTAGAAGGAAGCACCAACTCCCTGGTTTCTCTAGCACCAACTAGAAGGAAGCACCAACTCCCTGGTTTCTCTAGCACCAACTAGAAGGAAGCTACTACTCCCTATGTTCAAGCACCCACTCAAACCTTTGAGGACACCAGTCCTCCCTAGAACCTCCCTACCACCCTGATTTATGAAAATGTGTTACTGAAACTTATTACAGTGATATTATGTTCAACAATAGCTTACCAGTCTCATGATTGTTCTGCAAGATTTCGTTGCTCTGTCTTCCTCACTGTCTTTCTGCACGCATCCCTTGCACTTTATGTTCATCTCTCTTTTGTACTCTATGCCCATTCCTCTTCAATGCACCTTTTGTCTTCTATGCATTTCAGCTGATGCATTCCACCTCCTTCTTCACACATGCATCACTCACAACAACAACAATGCCAATCTCTTCTTTTTTTCCACATTCTTATCCTCCCTGTGCATCTTGTGCATGCTCTCTATCCCATGGTTCTGCATCCTCTGCATGTCGATTGCTCTTCCTGTTCATCATGGAAAATCTTCATCTTCTCTGTTTGTTCATGCCATATGTCCATCATCACTCGGTGTGATAATCAGATTCCTTTGCCTCTCTACCGGTTCAGATTCTTCCTCTTCTCTTACAGTCGAGCTCAACTATTCTGCTGTAGTTACAAGATCCAACGCTCATCCAACTATCAACTGCCTCCACGATCATTCTTTGTTCTACTGACAGATCCCTTGAGACTCTTCACCTTCTATTTCAATCACACCGAAGTGTCTTCGAGTCCTCTAGCAGAAACCATCAGTGGTTTCTAGCAGTTACACTGCGAGGAGAAACAATAGCCCTCTGATCGTGCCCAAATTCACCTGCATCGTTGGATTAGCTCCATGGGATCTTGCATTCATTTTGGCATTCCGGTCTTCGGCATTTTGGGATCACCGTGGTGGAGGATTTTATTTCTCTCCATTTCCGGACTCCTCAAACTTCGAAAAGGATCTTAAATCCTTCCTCAGCTTTTGTCGGTGTGACCAATGGCTGAGACCATGGGCTTATCCTAAACATGTTTTTTCATGATTTCACATTTTGACATTCCTATGATGAAGGGTCTCGAGCCTTGACCCCTCCATCTCCTGGTATTCGAAACTTTGAAAGGGAGTTAGATCAACGGTCCACAATATTCCTTTGATCAACGATTCATATTAGATCGTGGTTTCACATTTCGTGATTTTAGTGTTTTTCCCTTTCGAGTCATTGTGATTCAAAATGGTCCCTTTCGGTATTTCAGAGTTCGAGACATCGTGATGGTGGAGTTTTTATATTGCTATGTAAAACCCCAAAATAGAAAGTTCTAATGTGATGTAAACCTGCTGACATCACACATGGATTGACACGTGTCGAATAACTGCCATGTGTCACACTGATTCTTGACTTACATGTGCCTGAAATGTTGAATCAGCTTGACACTCATCATTGCCTAATTGTGGCACGTGTCCTTAGATGATGTGGTTTACTGACATGGTTTGTTGATGTGTCTTTTTTGGGATTTCACTTTTCGCCACTTCAGGACTCCTTATGATGAGAGTCTATGTCTTCTCCATCTTCCAGTAACCAAAATCCCGATATGATGTGCCTGCTTCTGGAATTTCAGCATTTTTCTTTTTGACACTTTAGGACTCTTAATGTTGAGACTCTCTAACTTCTCCATCTCCCAGTATCTGAAATCTCAGTATCCATTACTTCGAGTGATGCACATGTTTCAGGTTTTCAGGATTTCACATTTTGACACTTCAGGACTCCTGATGTTGAGAGTCTCTGACTGCTCCATCTCCTTGTACCCGAAATCCTGGTATCCATTACTTCTAGTGATGCGCCTATTTTGGGTTTTTGGGATTTCTCATTTCGGCACTTCGAGACTCCTAATGTTGAGAGTCTTAGACTTCTCCGTCTCCTGATATCCGACATCCCGGTATCCATTACATCGAGTGATGCGCCTATTTTGGGTTTTTAGGATTTCACATTTCACCTTGCTCGTTAAAGAGAGTGTAGATTTTCCTAGATCCAACGTCGGTTAGACCTCAGGCTTAGATCTGATGTTCATTAGGAAATCTCAATGAGATCCATCACTGCATATTCTTATCTTGTCGAGCTATCTCTGCATCATCTTCCCAAAAAACTTCTGGTGCCCACCTGGCAAGTCCTTCCTGTACTTAAGTCATCATAGATGTTGTACTTCCATCAATGAAAAGCATACACTGTCTCTAAAGCATGCCAACAATTTCCCCCTTTGGCATTGATGGCAAGAAAGGCAACCGTACCTATTCTTTTCTCCCCCTTTGACATCAATGTCAAAGAAAACACGCTCTTTCTGAGCTGTTGCAGTATATTTAGGAGGTATCAGATATGCAATCAATACAAGACTCCCCCTAGCAAGATGGACTCTCTTAGGTGTGAGATGGGATGACACCTAGATTCTATCTAAGATATTCAAATGGTGTCTTGGCTAGGGGTTTAGTAAAGATGTATGCAATTTGTTCTGTGGATGGAATGTAATGGATCTAAACAATATGATTGGTGACCTGCTCTCTCAGAAAATGATATTTTATGGGAATATGCTTGGTCTTGGAGTGGGATACAGGATTCTTAGACACAGTGATGGCACTAGTGTTATCACAAAGAATTGGGATCAGTGCAGTGTATTTTACCTCCAAGTCTACAAGTGTCTGAATCATCCATAATACCTGAGTGCAACAGGTAGCAGCAACAATGTACTTTTCCTCTATGGTCGATAAAGAAATGGAACCTTGCTTTTTACTAAGCCATGCTACTAAAGAGTCACCTAGGAAGAATGCACCTCCACTTGTGCTTTTTCTCTCATCAACACAGTTTGCCCAATATGCATCTGAATAAGAAATTAACTGAAAATTTTGATTTCTGGGATACCATAGACCATAAGTCATTGTTTCTTTCAAATACCTAAATATCATTTTGATAGCTTGCAAATGACTCTGTTTAGGTGCATCTTGATATCTTCCTACCATTCCTACAACATGCATTATGTCAGGGCAAGATGCTATGATGTACAACAGGCTGCCAATCATTGATCCATATGATCTTTGATCAACATTAGGTGAGTCATAATCCTTTCTTAATTTACATCCAATGACCATAGGTGTACCCACAAATTTAGAATTTTCCATTTGAAACATTTTCAACATTTCTCTTAGATATTTTTCTTGAGAAATGAACATCCCTTCAGTCCTCTAAGTAATTTGCAGACCAAGAAAAAATGGCAGTTCTCCTATCATAGACATTTCAAACTCAGACTCCATGGAAGAACGAAACCATTGTACCAATGAATCCTTATTACATATGAAGATGATGTCATCTACATAGAACAACATGCTGAGAAGATCATTATCCTCTGTTTTAATATACAAATTGTTGTCAAATGTTCCTCTCTTGAACCCTTTTTCTTTGAGATACGTATCCAGTCTGTGATACCAGGCTCGAGGAGCTTGTTTTATCCCATATAAAGCTTTCTTTAGCTTGCATACTAAGTCAGGGTCATCAGACAGTTCGAAACCCTCTAGTTGTTCCAAATAGACTTCTTCACTTAAATCTCCATTTAGAAAAGCAGACTTGACATCCATTTGATAGACTTTAAATATTTTATGACAAGCATAGGCAAGAAACATTCTGATAGCTTCTAATCTTGCTACGGGCACAAATGTTTCATCAAAATCTAGTCCTTCTATCTGAGCATATCCTTTACAGATGAGCCTTTCTTTGTTTTTGACAACTTGTCCCTGGTCATTCAATTTATTCTTAAAGATCCATTTGGAACCAATGATATTTTTACCTTCCAGTCTCTGAACCATCTCCCACGTATTGTTTTTCTCAATCTGATCAAGTTCATCATTCATTGCTTTAACCCAGTGGTCATCTTTCCTGGCTTCATTAAAATTCTTGGGTTCAAGCATGGACATGAAGGCTATATGAGACTGTTCAGTCTTTTTGATTAGCTTTCTCCTGGTTTGTACACCTTTGTCTTTTTCCCCAATTATCTGACTTGCAGGATGATTCTTTTGAATGATTCTGGAGGAGGAATTTGAAGTTGACTGCTGATTTGAGTCTATCTAAGTGTCTGAGTCTTCATCTGATTCAAATATTTTGTTTTCTGATTCTTGGACATGTTCATCTTTAGATTTAGTTGTGTCTTCTGTAGAAGACTCATTACTGTACATATCTCTTGTTGGGATTCCTTCATCAACTTTTACATCAATACAATCAACCATTTTATGCATCCTCTTATTATAGAATCTATATCATTTACTATGTGTAGCATACCCTAAGAAGATGCCATCATCATCCCTGTCATATTTTCCAAGGTTCTCATCATTATTCTTTATGTAGCATTTACCCCCAAAGACTTTGAAGTGTTTAATTGAAGCAGGTCTCCCAAACCACAGTTCATAAGGTGTCTTGTCACTTTGTGGTCTGAGGTGAGATTTGTTAAGAACATGAACTGTTGTGTGTATTGCTTCTACCCAGTAGGTTTGGCCAATGTTCTTCTCATTCATCATTGACCAGGCCATTTCCTGCACTGTTATGTTTTGCCTCTCAACAACTCCATTTTGTTGTGGAGTTCTTGGGATTGTCTATTCTCTCTTGATCCCATGCTCATCGAAGAATTCCTTGAAGTCTCTGGAGATAAAATGTCCTCCCCAGTCTGATCTTACTACCTTTAATCTCTTTCCTATTTGAGTCTCATTTAAAGCCTTAAATATTTTAAACTTCTCAAATTATTTAGCCTTTTCCTTGAGAAAGGCAACCCAGGTAAGTCTGGAGTAATCATCGATAATAAGCATGAAGTAGTTTTCTTTCCCTATTCTTTCCTATCTTGATGGTCCACATAAATCCATATGAACTAGTTGGATTGGTTTCTCTGTTGAGGTAAATCTCTTGGACTTAAATTGTGTCATGTTTTGCTTCCCTACTTGACAGGGTTTACACATTGAATCTCGGGTCTTTGATATTCTCGGAACATCTTTTACTGCCTCAAGGTTTTTTATTTTGATTAAGTGGTCAAAGTTTAGATGTCCGAGTCTCCTATGCCATAACCAACTTTCATCATGTTTGCTTAGATGACATTCTTCTCTATTTTCTTTTAGCACATATACATTATTTTCTGTCCTTATGCCTTTGGCCACCACTTGTC
>JZKD02S0867633.1:55484-82408 GCA_000966675.3 Picea glauca
ACTCAAAAGGAAGATGGCGTGGACAATATGGTGTTTTGACCGACTCAAAAATTATGCAAAGATATGAAGATGCAATCGTTTCATTTCGATGAAAGCTATGCTACGAGAAGGAGAATACATTTATCATTCCCATATGCACATGTCCAAAAATCTATTAAACTCATCAATATCAATCATGCAAATTTGCTACTTCAAATGCAAGGATGCCCCCAATCTAATATAAAGCAAGAAATTAAATCTTTTTGTTTCAAAAATTTCATTAAAAGCAATAATGAACTTTTCTTAAAACAAAGAAACCCAAACTAAAAGTTTTCTTTTAAAGCGAACTATTCAGAAGAAATCTTATATTTCCCTAAACAATTCTAAAGAAAATACATGCTTTGTAATTGAAAGACACTCAAAGTAAGAGACTAATCCTTCAAAACCAAACAAAGAAAAAGTGGCTAAAAGTAACTCAAAGGATGTCAAGCAGACTGTAAACAGATCAATATATGCTCTAAAAGTTCAATCCAGCTGATCAAAGCAAAACTGGGCATCAGAAGACTTAATCCAAAATTTTCACAAGTGAGTTCGCAGGCTAGCAGTGTATTACAGTGCAAGAATCAAGGATTCTCACATGCTGGGCATAGGTTGACTGCGAGGTGTTCGCACTGGACTGAACACCAGGGTACTAACTCAAGTTATTCTCGTAGGCTACTAACGAGTGCAATGCGAGAATGGTTGTAAACAAGTAAAATTTGGAAAAAGGACAAAATTTCTAAGAGAACTTTCAGATCCAGAGAGTCTTGATAGATCTCCCACAGACTCAGAGACCATAAAACAAGCAATCAAAGCAAGGGAAACTAGACTAACTAGGAAAAAATCCATTCCCCAGGGGAGTCGCCAATTTTTTTATTGGATAAATCCATAAGTGCGGACACAAACCGATCTCTCTAGATCCACCTGGATCTAGAACAAAACAGGACAGAATAATTCTCTTTCCCTAGATTTAGACTATTGAATGAACTAGGAGGCAAAAATCATGAATATACCTTATGATCACTTCCTTGGGTCTCTGTTGTTCATTCTTCGCTCCAATGCTTTTGTTCCATCAAGATCAGGACAACTCAAACCAATTGAATTGAAAACAACTTAATATATTCATCAGTTAATCTATGCATATGATCAAGGAGTTATGCAATAAAGTGACATTAGCTTTATGGGAAAGAATGATATTACTGTATCATATAAAATGTGAAAGAGAGATTAGAACCGTTGCCTTGATGTCATAAGGTCCCTTCCAACTGTCCTTCATTCCCCACACACTTCTTGCTCCAAGGATTCTAAAACCATAGATCTGATAGCTACTCACAATCTATCTTGACAAAGCAAATCTCAAAGCCACTCCAAACAAGCCAAAGCTAACAAGCTCAAGAACCAACAAAGCTAACCCAAGCTCAAGCTAACTTTCTCCATGAGAATTCCTCTCCTTTTATAAGTTGAAGAGGATAAGGTGAGGAGGTTAGGATGATCCCACTAAATCATGAAAGTGAGTAAGATCCAAACCATTTGGATGCCACCTCACCATAGAAGCTTCTCCTTCTAGAGGATTCGAGAAAACGCTCAATTTTCCCACATGCTGGAATTCTCACACCCTAGCTATAGAGAAACCTACGAACACCTCGCACCCTGGCTATAGTGCAACCTGCGAGAATGGGTCATTCTCGCACTCTGCCTATATAGCAACCTGTGAACTTCATTTTTTATAAGGTTTTTACATAGGAAAATGCAACTTCTTTTCTTAGGAGAAGTTCTTCTCCCTTCTCTCTTTAGGAACTTGAGACACTGACCCCTCTGAAGGAAAAAGATATGTTTACATCATTAACGATCATAGGGATGAAGAAAATAATTTGTAATAATCAGTCACATATATGAGATACACAGAGACAAATATTTCCCGAGGAAACCCATAAAGGGTAAAAACCTCTTCTTCTTTATATGATAAGTATTATTTACATTATTTACATTATCATACATATTAACACCAACTTATTGTGAGGCTACAACCTCTATTTTTGCAAGCTACAACTTGCTGAGAGCACCAACTCTCTGTTTTCTCTAGCACCCACTAGAACGAAGCACCAATTCCCTAGTTTCTCTAGCACCAACTAGAAGGAAGCTACAACTCCCTATGTTCAAGAACCCACTCGAACCTCTTAGGACACCAGTCCTCCCTAGCACCTACATACCACCCTGATTTATGAAAATGTGTTATTGAAACTTATTACAGTGATATTATGTTCAAAAATATCTTACCAGTCTCATCATTGTTCTGCAATATTTCGCTACTTTGTCTTCCTCACTATCTTTCTACACGCATCCCTTGCACTTTTTGTTCATATCTCTTTTGTACTCTGTGTCGATTCCTCTTCAATGCAAATTTTGTATTCTATTCATTTCAACTACTGCACTCCACCTCCTTCTTCACACATGCATCACTCACAACAACAACAACGCCAATCTCTTCTTTTTTTCCACATTCTTATCCTCCTTGTACATCTTGTGCATGCTCTCTGTCCCATGGTTCTGCATCCTCTGCATGTTGAGTGCTTTGCCTGTTCATCATGGAAACTCTTCAGATTCTATGTTTGTTCATTCCATCTGTCCATCATCACTCGGTGTCATAATCAGATTTCTTCTCCTCACTACTAGTTCAGATTCTTCATCTTCTGCTACAGTCGAGCTCAACTATTTGGTTACAGTTACAGGCTCCAACGCTCATCCAGCTATCAACCACCTCCACGATCAGTCGTTTTTCTACTGATAGATCCCTTGAGACTCTTCACCTTCTCTTTCAATCACGCTGAAGTGTCTTCGAGTCCTTTAGCAGAAACCATCAATGGTTTCTAGCAGTTACACTACGAGGAGCAACAATAGCCCTCTGATCATGCCCAAATTCACCTGCACTGTTGGATTGGCTCCATGGGATCTTGCATTCATTTTGGCATTTCGGTCTTCGGCATTTCGGGATCACCGTGGTGGAGGATTTTAGTTCTCTCCATTTCACGACTCCCGAAACTCCGAAAAGGAGCTTAACTCCTTCCCCAGCTTCTGTCGATGTGACCAATGGCTGAATCCATGGGCTTATTCTAAACATGCTTTTTCGTGATTTCGCATTTCAGCATTCCTATGATGAACGGTCTCAAGCCTTGACCCCTCCATCTCCTGGTATCCAAAACTCCGAAAGGGAGTCAGATCAACAGTCCTCAATCTTCCTTTGATCAACGATTCATATTAGATCACGGTTTCACATTTCGCGATTCCAACATTTTTCCCTTTCGAGTCATCGTGACTCACAATGGTCCCTTTCAGTATTTCAGAGTTCGATACATCATGATGGTGGAGTTTTTTGCTTTCTATGTAAAACCCTGAAATACAACGTTCTGATGTGATGTAAACCTGTCGATGTCACACGTGGATTGACACGTTTCGAATAGCTGCCACGTGTCACATTGATTTGTGACTTACATGTGCCTGAAATGTTGAATCATCTTGACACTTGTCATTTCCTGATTGTGCCATGTGTCCTTAGATGATGTGGTTTACTGACGTGTTTCGTTGATGTGTTTGTTTTGGGATTTCTCATTTTTCCACTTTGAGACTTCTTATGATGAGAGTCTATGACTTCTCCATCTTCCAGTAACCGAAATCCCAGTATGATGTGCCTGCTTCTAGAATTTTGGCGTTTCGCTTTTCGGCACTTCAGGACTTCTGATGTTGAGATTCTCTGGCTTCTCCATCTCCCGTTATCCAAAATCCTGATATCTATTACTTCAAGTGATGCGCATGTTTCAGGTTTTCGGGATTTCACATTTCGACACTTTAGGACTCCTGATGTTGAGAGTCTCTGACTTCTCCATCTCCTCGTATCCGAAATCTCGGTATCCATTACTTCGAGTGATGTGCATGTTTTGGGTTTTTCGGATTTCGCATTTCGGCACTTCGGGACTCCTGATGTTGAGAGTCTCTGACTTCTCCATCTCCCGATATCCGACATCCTAGTATCCATTACCTCGAGTGATGCACCTATTTCGGGTTTTCAGGATTTTGCATTTCACCTTGCTCGTTAAAGAGTGTGCATATTTTCTTGGATCTAACGCTGGTCATACCTCGAGCTCATATCTGACATTCATCGAGAAATCTCAATGAGATCCATCGCTGCATATTCTGATCTTGTCGAGCTAGCTCTGCATCATCTTCTTAAAAGACTTTTGGTGCCCGCCTGGCAAGTCCTTCCTATACTTAAGTCATCATTGATGCTATACTTTCCATCAATGACAAGCATACACTGTTTGTAAAGCATGCCAACAAGAATCCCATACCCACCTGAAATGGGCTATGGCCGGTGGAACCATGGAGAGATCTATTGTAACTATTTTGGACATATGGGAGACTTTCATCCCATGAACGGGGATGCTTAGAATTGTACATGCGCAGGATGTGCACAATCATCTGATTGACAACCTTAGTTTGGCCATCGGTTTGGGGGTGGAAAGAAGTGGATTTTGTGAGCTTGGTGTCCAACAGAGATCAGAGAATCGACCAAAAGGTGTTGAGAAACCTGTTGTCTCGGTCAGAGATGATGGTCTATGGTATCCCAAAGTGAACCCAAACTCGTTCAAAGAAGAGATTGGCAGTACCTGCCACTGTGAAATTCACCTTATAGGCTATGAGGATGGCCATCTTCGAAAACCGATCAACGACCACAAACATGCAGTAATTTCCGTGCTTGGTGGATGGAAAACCAGACATGTAATCCATGGAGATGAATTCCCATGGATTCTCGGGAATAGGAAGAGGGGTGTATAAGCCTTGATTCTTGATGGTTGTCTTGGAAATGGTGCATGCATTGAAATATATGATATATTTCCTGATTTCATGTCAAAGTTTTGGCGAAAAAAAATGTTTCTAAAGAATGACCATAGTTTTCTCTATGCCAAACTTTCCTGCCACTCAACTGTAGTGGGCTTCCCAAATCATATTTTCACGCTCTCTTGTAGGAACACAGATGAACTTATGTATGAACACGCTCTCTTTTCTCTACAATTTCCCTTATGTATGTATGAACTGCAAAGGCTTATGATCAATGTGTATGATCGTCTCTTTTCCCATAATGTAATGTTTCCATTGACAGTAGGTTTTTACAATGGAATAAATTTCCTTGTCATGGGTGGGGTATTTCTGAACAATAAATGAGAGTGTCTCACTATGATATGCCATCAGATGCCCATGTTGAGTGAGAAATGCGCCCATAGCACAGTCAAATGTATCATTCTCAATATTGAATGATTGTTGCAGATCGAGCAAGGAGAGTACTAGAGCTGAGCGCATACAATGTTTCATATCTTTGAATGCTCGTTGCTTCTCCTTCCCCCACACAAACTTGGCCCTACCACTTCCCTTGGTCACCTAGCTGAGGGCCCAGGAAATATAGGAAAATCCCAACATGAACCGTCAATAAAAATTGGCAAGTCATAAGAAACTTCGAAGTGTGGTCAGTGTGGTCAGGGCTAGCCACTCACAGATGACTTGGATCTTAGTTGGATAAACATGTACCCCATTCTCATAAACAATGTCTCCCAAGCATTGGACCCTATTCATGCCAAAGATCATTTTTCCAAGTTGGCAAAGCATGTGCTACCTCAAAGTGCTCAAAACCTACTGAATATATTGCATGTGCTCCTCCCACATTATGATGAAGATGAGGATGTCATCCAAACATACTACTACAAAGGAGTTGGTAAAGGGTATCAATACATCGTCCATCAACTTCATGAAATTTGGTGGTGCATTTGTTCAGCCAAAGGGCATGACTAGCGATTCGTAGAAACCTTATTTAGACTTGAAGGTTATCTTCCAAACATCAGCTGGTTCGATGGGAACCTGGTGGTAGCAAGACTTCAGGTCAATATTGTTGAAGAATGTTTCCCCCTTGATTTTGTCAAGAAATTCATCAATCCTGGGAATGGGGTAGTGGTTCTTAACTGTGATTTTGTTTAAGGCTCTATAATCAATGCAGAGTCGCCAAGTCTCGTCCTTCTTCTACACCAATACAATCTGGCTTCTACAAGGGGAGGAGTTGGGTCTGATGTCCCCCTTTTGAAGAATCTCTTGGATCTGATGCCTGATTTTGTCACTCTCCATTAGCGAGCATCGATAGACTGGTCCATTAGGTAGAGGTGTGCTAGGGGTCAGATCAATTGGATTCTTGACTTGGCAGTGTGTTGGTACCCCTGTAGGTGAGACAAAGATGTCTCTCTATTCTTCCACGATCCTGTCCAGTTTCTTCTACTACAAAGAGAGGCATTTCATAGAGGCCACATATGTGGTGGAAACCTTCTACTTATTATGAGCACAGATCACAAAGAAAATGAACTTCCCGGTCTGTGAAATGAAATTACTGCATTTCTTAGCAGAGATTAAAGAAATAGAAATAGGTGGTGCCACCTCTGGGATCCTGTACATTTTTCTACCCAAAGTAATAATAACATTGTGGGGTCTAGATTCATACACAACATGATGCTTACAAAATGTCCTAAAAGAACATCACAAACTTCAAGGTGAGAAATATCACATAATACCTCATCTTTGAAGGGCTTGATGTTGTAGGGAAGACGACATTGTTATTTGACACAGAGATATCTTCCTTGATAAAGCCAATCGATAGTGTAGGGATGCGGGTGTGGTGTTGTTGGTAGGTTTAACCACTTCATGGCCTTTTCTGAAATCATGTTCTTTTGACTACCATTTTCGAAAATGAAGTGAATCAGAGCCCCCCTGACCCACATCTGTGAGTGAAAGAGGTGTTCCCCTTCCTTTGGTTCTTCTGGTTCACTTGGCTATACTTTAGTGGTAGAAACTGTGGCACTGGGTTCAACATCGATAATATACTTCCCTCCTTCAGTATTTGACTCAGAATCAGAATCATCCTTTGACTCAGAAGCCTTAATCTTGACCATGAGGGACTTCTTGGAATGACATTCGTCAATGTTGTGCCAAGGAATTTTATGGTACTCACACCATTTTCTTGTGTCCTTCTTCATATTCTTGTTTCCCTTCTTGTGTTGTAGCTTGGATGGATTGTCTTGAGGTAGACCATCGTGACACATTTCTATGTTGAGTGGGTTGGGGTTTCCTTTGCCCTGCTTCGACTGTGAGGGGTTTACAGATCCAAACTCTCATCATTTTTTCTTAAATTTATGCTCGATCTTAACAACATATCTATAAGTTGTGCCCAATGAGGAGATTTCTAGGAACTCCATTTATGTTTGAATGTATCTATGAAAACAGACACGATATTTGAGCACCAAATAATGCTTAGAATATTTGATACCCAATTTGGTGCGGAGGGTATGGAAAATATTGGTTAAATCTAGTACTGTCTGGTCCCTTTCTTGATGTAGGGTGGTCCATCTAGTGTACTGGTCCTCATAGCTTCGAACAGGGTAGTATTGTTCTTTAATGGCATCCTATAAGAAATCCCATGTAGGGCCACCAAAATAATTACAAATTATTCCACGACCCTTTGCTCAGATTAAGTATCCCACCAATATTTAACATGGGGAACGATTTTGAGGAGTGAAAAAGTGATATTTTCCCGATTGGAAAAATTGTGGACCAAAAGATATCCTTCAAGAAGATTCAACCATTTATCTACAACATCCACATCTATCAGTCCCTCAAACAATGGAGTATCAAAATTTACTTGTACCTTGAAGGGGGTTGCATGGCCGCCTGATGAATATGCTTCTCCCGTGTGCAACCATTGAAGGATATGTGTGAAGTTGTTTATTATTTCAATTCTTTGTCATGCGAGGGCTTCCTTGACAAAAAATTTAATAGGATATCCTACTCCATCATATTTATTTTCATCTCCCATGGGTTTTTTTCGGGCTCAGCGTAGCCAATCTAGTAATCACTTGATTGGTTTGACTCCCAAGTTCTTGTACCCAAACCTTGTCAGGGACATGAACGAAGAAAAATAAGTCAAGAGAAGACCGCTCTAATACCACTGATCTAGATTTAGGATCAAAACGAAGTGATTAACACAATGAATACAATAAACATAGATATAGGAAGAATAACACAAATATTCAGTGAACAATATCTTCTATTAAATAATGAAATAGGATGAAACTGTAAAACTGTAGAACTGAAACTTGCTCGAATGTTGGTATCTATCTCTGAGAAGAGATGTGGTTGCTATGTGCATCCATCTGAGAAGAATCCCTTACAATGAGGCTCTAGAGGCTCTTTTCATATTACTCATGAATGCCAAAACCCTATACATCCAAAAACCTAACCCTAGAAGGTGAAATGTAGAAATTCATGTGGGCCCTATGGGTAAGTTGGTTTAATTTGGTACCTCAACTTCCTAGGGTCGTAACTTTTGCATATGACCTCCATTTTAGGCGCGTGATATCCCGTTGGAAAGGTCTTTCAGAGAGATGCACATTCCTCCATCAGAATTTGACTTCATCCATAGTATGACTATTTGGATTATAGAAAACAACATTTAGGGCCCTAAAACATCTCTAGAAGTACAAGAAGATGTGATGACATGAAAACATACAAAATAATCCAATTGGATTAGGCAAGAGGCCCTCTGTATCCACCTGGAGAATGTGTGAGGCTTCAGATAGCCCCAAAAGTGTATAACTCACAATTATAAAGAAGTACAGAAAGATGTGATGAATCAAAAAAGGACAGGAGGAGACAGTTACAATAGGTGGGTGGCCATCAATATCCACTTGGATCAATTCAATTCAAAGATGATTTCTCTGATACCAACATGATCCGAGATCTTTTCGTCTGGTGACTTATCAAATAATTCTATTAAATGAGAATAAACTAAAGTGTACCATAAAGAAGGAAAAACTCAAAAAGGAAAGAGACATAAGCATGAAATTTGAACGCAAAAACATGATAACGAAGTTCGTCCCTGGTGGACTACGTATCTGGGTCCTACTCTCAAATGGGTAGGCCTTTTTATTAACTCCACAAAATAATTGGGAAAAATACATAAGTGTACCTCATTCTCGAGTTAATATACAAAATATTTTCTTAGATCATAAAACAAACATCACCATTTCATTCATGGTGTTGAATTTCTTGAAAAAGGCTGTCTCCACACCTTGATCTGAGTCTAACACTTTCAGACCGAAGAAAAATCTTTCCTAGGTTTCCGTGACTGCACCTGCAACTAATGATTTTGTCTCCAAACCCATTCCAATTACATACAGTCACTCCGTTGGTTCTCCTCTCTCATACACTGGTGGACACCCCCTTTAAATAATAAAATGTGTTGGTTATGTAATAATGGGGCCGTTGGCCAAATGGTTAGCGAATGTTATATTAAGGCGTAGGTTAAGTGAAGGTTTCAGGGTTGAATCCATACTCATTTATTTTGCGGTATAGTTTGGCAGTTGTCCTTTTAATTGGTGGAGATACTATATTTGGTGGACCGGTGGAATATCTAGCCAATCTAGTGAAACCACCACCAAATTTGGCAGTAATTGTATATATATATATATATATATATATTTGAATTTTCAGTTGTTGGGAGTCGTTGGGCATTTTTCCACTGCCACATCATCCTGCCACGTAGTGTACGGATTCAATGTGTCCTATACGGACTACCACATGGCACATTTTCATTAGTCCACATGTCATCTTGAAAAGTCCAAAACGCGTGACACATGGCAATGCCCGATGCTACCATGTCATCATGCTAACGTCATGGTGACATAATCATGACATGTTCCACCCTCTTTGCTTGCCACATATGTTGTATGGATGATGACGTCATCCATATTGATGTTGACGTCAACAGTACGGATGCTGACTCACCCCTATTGACTCGGCTAGGTTGACCAAAACTTTGACCATGAATATATTTTGATACGTAACTTTGTTTGACAAGTCATTTATACTGTTGGAAATCTTGCGATGCACTCTTCGCAATAATGTAATTTTCACTAAGTTTTTGGAACTTTGAATTTTTTCCCTTTCTCTGTCTGCTGGAGCCATTCTGAGCATCCTCAGTTGCCTCTGTGAGTTATGAGTTGTTATTATCCTTCTATGGATCCTTTTTGGATCATTCTTGATGATCAAAATGATTCTGGAAAACCATTCGGTCAGAGGTACAGGATAAATAAAACCAAACTTTAGTAATTTTTCTACTTCGGCCTTGATTGCTTCAGTTTTCTAGGGATGAACTGGATGAAGTTTTTGTCTCATAGGTTTAAATCCAGGGTAAGTTTTTATTTCATGCACAATGTTCAAAGGATCGATCCTTGAAATTTATTCATATCTACATGCGGAGATGTCACACAATTATTTAAACAAGGTGGTGTAAGTTTCAATATCTTGTGTTGAACAATTGGTACCTAGTTGTATGTTTTCCACAATACCTTCTTTTGTGTATATGCAAACACTGATTGTTTGAGATATGTTTCCTAAATTTCCCTTAGATATTTTATCATGATTAAGTATCATATATTGGGGAGTGTCAAAGATATCTGTGGGAAATATAGATGAAATATATTTCTCAATCTCATCCAAATTGGGAAGAAAGTATGATGGAAAAATCCATAGGATTTAATCGAAAGTGGAGGATAGTGAATCTAACCAATATGGTAATGGATAGGAATTAGACACAAGAATATGTTGTTTGTTAGGTGAAGGAGAGGAAAATTGAATGTAATTGTACTCATCCTCTATAGGACTAAGTGGCATAGCATCACCTAGTGAATTGAATTCTAAGGGAATAGGTACGATCCATGCATCAAATGATTTGAGGGACTAATGTACTATAGTTGAAATCATATTAACTGTTGTGATATGTTGCATGGTTGGAGGAAGAGGTGTGGTGAAAGTTCCCATGAGTGAAGAATCCTTCAGTAGACCTACCCCTACACTTTCTAAGTAATCTTTGAATCCCCCAAGAATGGAATATTGTTGGTTTTTTTAGTGCAAGTGTCATGGGTGAAATAATCTAACTGATCGATGGGTGCATCATCGGTGTGAGAAAAATGGACACATCGAAAGACTAATGAAGAAAAAAAAATCATACCATAGAACCAACTTATTCCTAGCAACAATTTATAATCAAGGGGAGTGTCAACTACTTCTACATCGACAGAAACAGTTCCCCCCCCCAGTTGAATGGCTAAGGATTGTAACAATCCATGAGGTCGGAAACCTCTTCCATCAAATTCTTTTAACATGGTGGGAGATTGATTAATACCATGTGATTTAACTCTTTTCCAACAAGCTAAGGACATGAAACATGTTGATTCCCCCTCATCCAATATTGTTCGATGAATATGTTGATTATGGACAATGACATCAATTTGGAAAGCAATTTGATGAGAGATTTGTGACTTAAAATTATCCATATTGAATGTGATATTATTTGAGGACTTGGGATATATAGCTCCGATGGTTGCCAAGAGAGTTATACGTTGGCTAGGGAAGTGTTCTAGAACTTTAAGAGCCAACATGGCACAAGGTGCTTGGGCCAAATCTTCAACAAAGTTTTAGTTTTGGGAGGAACGAGAATTAGGATTAAAGGTCGACTTTCTGCTTGTCCTCTTGGGTGGATGTTTTGATAGATTCAAAATTTGGTTTCTCAATCTGGAGAGGTCCAAATGGAGGGTTAACTGAATTGTAAGGTGGATCAATCATAGTTCCATTAGTTACGTTTTCCTTACTGGGTTTACCCAGTGGTGTGTCATATGTCGTAGTGCGAGTGGTAAAATTTACACCATTAAACATATAAATGTGCGCAATCAAGGAATCATTCTCATTAGGAGGATGACATGGGTTTCCTCCGTGTGGAGGCGTACGATTTTTCGCAAGCAATAACTCTTTCTGTGGAAAGGGATGCGTCAAGACAACGGGTTGAGAATTTCCTTTAAATAATTTAGCAACTTCTTCCTAGTGGGGGCAGTCTCATGTGTAATGATGTTCAACACATATGAGACATGTAAATTTTGGTTTGCGTTGTGGTTGATTTTCAGTAGCAGGTGGTTTTTCTTGTGTTTTTTCATTTTTCATTTTCATTATTGTTTTTCTTGGGTTTATTCTGATTTTTCTTCCCCCCCCTGATTGTGGTAGTGAATCAGATTGGATTATATTCACTTTGGATATTTTGGTAGGGGTGGAGTTTGATAAGAGTGGAGTTTGTACTGTAGTCAAGGAATTTATTGAATTATTGGTTGTGAAATTTTATTATGAACCATATTGGGTTTTAACGGAATCAATAACAACATCTGAATGAGCAATGGAGCATGGTTTTAATGGATCGATTGATGTGTGGGGAGCGTTTGGGATCAATTCATACAAGGTATCATATTGGGAATAAACCTGATCCAAATAAAGGGCACAATTGATGTATTCCTCTTCTGCAACTACACCGCCCATGGATACATCACGAGCAATAGGAGGTAAAAGATATTTCGTGAACCATTCATCCAAAAAATGGTCGAGAATGGTTTGTTTGATCAACCGTCATCATCATATCCATTCATGAATATGATAATAAATATGTACAGAGTTATTATAACAAAGGGAGGTCAAGATTTATGTGTTGATTTCATATTTGATGGGAAATTGGAAGTGGGTGAGGAAAGCAATGGCAAGGAAATTAAATTCTTGAAAAGTTTTTCATTGTAACTCAATGTACCATTTAGTCGATGAACCCATAAGTGTGCGTTCGAAAATATGTAAATGGATAGAATCATACACAAGTTATTTTGATGAACACCATAAATGAAACTTCATGACATGGTTATTAGGGTCTTCTTTGGGTTTACTATCAAATTTCATAATATCATAAGGTAATTTGGTTGGAATGACTCGCCAAAAAGGGGAGTGTAATATGGGATCGTTTATTAATATTGACAGATCATATAGATATAAACTATCTAAGAAACGTAACTATCGATTGGGTTGAGGATGATATTGGTGTGGCATAGGAACAATTGTAGGACCGTAAACTAGTTGTGGTGGATAGTTGTATCCAATAGGTCCTCACATATGTTGTTGTTGTGGGTTTTTACTAGAAAAAGTGGGATTCATTTGTTAAGGAATTTTCATAAAAGGGGAAGGAAACTCCATTTGTACCTAGGGAGGATAACCACTATAGCACAGGGGAGGATAACTAGCTTGACCTTGAGCCGGGTAACCAAGTTTCCCTCGAGGAGGCTAGTCAAGTTGTTCTTGAGGAGGGTAATTAATTTGACCTTGGGGAGTAAAGGATGATTGGACTTGAGGACCCCAAGTGGGATTCGAGACACCTAGGAAGCGTTGTCCATAATATAGTCCAAAAGGATTGGGATTCAGAGTTACTCCTTATGGGTTTGGATTTCAAGATCCTCCCTGATGTGGTTGATTAAAAGGTCCTCCCTGGGGTGGTCCCCAAGACTGTTGCGGGTTTGTGGTAAAATAAGGTTAAAATTATCCCCCTTCCATATTTTGGGTAACAATTGCGATTTATTCGGTGAAAGGGGGTTTCCCCCCCGTCAGGATTTTCCATTGAATGAAGGTTTCCCCCCAGTCATGATCTTTCCACTGAATGAGGGTTTCCCCCTAGTTGTGATCTGTATTGCAGTTAGGTTTTGTTTAATGACAATAATTTTCATTCTTTGATGTGAAGGTGTACCGACGGGATTTTGTCGCATATTTGAGGTTGTTTCTTGAAGAGGGATGGTAGGTGTAACCGTTAGAGTACTTTGAAAATGACTAGGTAATACAACTCATGTTTCAATTGTTACTTGTTCTGAAGTGGTAGAAATATTGATTGTTTATTAGAAAGTATGGTCAAAAAGATGGCTTGATGGTCCTTCATCTACACTGGTGGTGGCATATGTATGTGAAGGTTTAAAGAGTGGTTAGATAAAATTAATTTTTTCATAAATATCCTGACCCAATGGATTTATCCATATAGGAAGAATAGGATTTTTATTTGAATCTACCATTTTAGTAGAGTGGACAAGGGTAGTAAATTATTCATTGAAATTTGGTTTTTCATGTTCCATGTCATGTTCGTCGTATGGTATTGACAATATCCTAGGATAATCTTCGTGATTATATTTGCAGAAGGGGTAGGGACTTCCTACTCATAGAAGGAGTATATTCTGATTATTTCTCAAATCCATATTTGCAGGAGGGGTAGGGCCTTCCTGAACTACTACTAAATCTCCCTCAATATTTTCGATCAAAGGCGTAATGACACTCCCAACATTCGAATAGTTTTAGACCTATTCATGGTAAGGGTCTTTAGGTGAGTTAGGAGGTATGGTTTCGTAGAATTATAGAGGAAACCCTTGCATCCTATGCGATCTACGAAGAAATTTATCAACCACAGTATCAATTTAAGGACAACTAAGGTAATCGAACAACATTCGCTAAAAAATCTAGAAAACCAACAAGAAAAAAAATAACTTCTCTCAATGAACGCAATAGTTGGTGATGAAATCCAACATCGCATGAAATAAGTGAAAAGGGGATATGATGGAGTAGGTGGATAAGTTACATTGGCAGACTTATTAAAAAACTTACCCATGGGTTACCCTCCAAGGAGCCCAAGTGATTTTGACCAACGTTTGATCCAGGTACACCAAAGACTTCCCTTTATCATCACCTTGTTTAAGGATGATAAATATTATGGCCAATAATGATACCAACTCATAGTTATCCAATGCGTAGGTACAGTCGACATTTGAGTTCGAACGTATGGGTAGGATATCAAGTCCTAAATTCTTCGAGAGAAATTTGGACAAATGGATCGGTAAACTCTAGAGGACCTCGAACGGATTCAGAATTCACGAAGTTCCCATACCAAATCAAATACTTGATTCTCAGGAAGACCCTCCAATATATGATTGTTCCTCTATGATTGGTTAAGCCTCAAAGGGATAATGTCCATTTATCTCTTGCACACGAACTCATGTTTAAACCTTGTGTGAGAGGGGGATCCCATCTATGCTTAACTGAAGGTTGGATTTTCTCTCCCTATCACAAGAATATGATTTTTTCTTTAATTATTTGGAGATTTATTCTCATAGCCTATTCCAAATCTCTAGAGCTAGTCTATTGTTGATGTAAATATATTAAAGAATAAAATTTTCTAGTTTAATTTTAATTAGCATTTATTTTCGTGGTTTTTTGTTACTCAAGGGTGAATGGTTGTGAAACAAATGATGTTTGAGACTTGACTCGACAAGAGGTTAAAAATAATTATATGTAAATTTTCTTTTCAATGAACTTCTAGTTATGCAAAGGAGAAGAGTTTATTTTCTTTTCTTCACTAACAAACACTCAAAAAATGAAAAATTTCACGCTATTTTGTTACCCAACAAGAATTCACATAGTTGGAAAATTATCACAAAAAAATAATAATATCCAAAACCAATGCATATAAATACTTCTTTGTATGATTGTAGATGAAAACTATGAGGTTCGTATAATGATTCGTTATTTCACTAATAATGAATAAATTAACTATGATGATCGAAAAGAGTAAGGAGAAAAAGATCATATAAACAAAGATACTCTCAATAATAAACAAGAGACTGAAAGAAGAACAAATGTCAAATTGTTCACTCAAAGATTAAAAAACACTAAGAAATCAAAAATTCGTACTTAATAGTCTTCAAGAATTTAGTAAGAGATCAAAGACAAATAAACCAATAAACTTCTTATCAATAATCTTCCCTTTGAAATCCTCTAATCGACTAGATAATCAAGAAGAGTGGAAAAAATAAACAAAATCTGAGATAAGAAGGGTTAATTTTGAAAAACACAAACTCAATAAATACTTAAAAGAATGAAGGAAAACAAGTTCTTAGTCAAACAAGAGCCAAGATTAGACTAAACAATTTATTATATAGAGAAGGAGATCCAAAGGCTATACCCAGTAAGCAAGAAACCTTGAAAATTTTCCAAAAAGAGGGGATCAACGCTCTGGTAACCAATACACTTGAGTGCTACAAATCTCCCTAGAAGGCTGTGGGGGAGAATTGATCAATGAAAAACACTCTGAATTGAACTACATGGGAGTGTTAGTTCCGAGGAAAGTTTGAGAAAAGCTCAAAAATCTTAGTAAATATGGAAATTTCAATAAGAGGCTATGTGAGACAACTAGCAAAAAAGAAGAAGATGAAAGTTTTTGATCAAATCAAAAAGTATGATCTAAGGATAGGAAAAAATATTGGATCAATCAAGGAAATAGCAAGTGAAATTTCATCCCTAGTGGAGTCATCAATTTCTTTTACAAAAGAATTCCCCTGCGGACGGGTGAATGTTCCTTTGGATTACAAACCTCGCTACCAAGACAGAAAATTACATTTGGACACAACCATTCCTATAGATTCATTTTATCCATAGAAAATGAGAGAAGGAGGGGAAGTATGATGTACCTCGTTTATGAAAATTTTCCAAGTTTCTCCAATCCGCGAGCTCCAAATAGTACTTGCAATGGGCAACAAGAAACAAACGACTATCTCCTACTCTAATGGATTAGACAAAATCAATCAATCTATGAAGATTGAGACAAGCATAGACAAGAACATGTAAACACATAATTGAATGAAATAGGCCAAGTATATTAATGATAACTTCAAAACAAACCTAACATTCTTCAGATGATGTTGCAACATCCTCTCCATGTCCTCCTCATCCAACCCTTGCTCAAAATATCCATAATCAAAATAGCAATGCTTTGTTGATTTCTCCTTTTTTTCACCATGGGAATGCGTCCATTTATAGGCTTTGAGAGGCTCAACTACCTTGGGTATATTTGGAATTATTTGAGGATATGGCTTCAATAGTTGTGATATCTTCCTTATATGTAGCCCTGGAGTTACATTGTAGGAAAAATAACCCAATCCATCCATAGTTGTCTTTAGAGGAAAGTGGTATTTCCTCCAAGATTCCCTCAACCAACCTAATGCTCCCTTAAAATGGACAACAAAGCACTGTAGCACTCCCCCTGAGATGGACAAGGAATGCTACAAATTCCTGTGTATGAGTAGGGGAGCACCGATCTTCCAAAAATTCACTAAGATGAGTAAATATCTAGTAAAATACTTGTTCTAACTATCACATGATGGGACTTCTTCTTCCAACATGTTTTTGGGGTTGCAGAAAGTTTTTTTATGGTGTCGTTCAAGATGTGACACTTATGAATAGCGAATGTGACAGTTAGGATAGTTCTGACAATGAAAGTGTGATACTTTTGACACTTACAACACTTGGGACAATGAAAATGCAACACTATCGACGTGAGGAATTTTGATGCGTAACAATCCTAAAGATAGGAATGAATCCATCCTAATCATAGTTGGGCTAGACTATGATGTGTAAATATGTTTAGTTATCAAGGGAAGCTCTGGAAGCCTTTAGAGGGCATGATATGAGAAGAGGGTTTGTCAATCATCTCTTCCACGCCCTCCCAAATGAAACACTTCCTCATTGTATTTTATCATTTTGGATCTAATTTCCCATTTCTCGTTTCCTTAATTTCCTATTATAGGTGTCTCTTCAATGGTCTCTTCCTTTTGTCCACTGGAAAATTATTTTCCCCAATGGTGTAGGGTCCAGAAATTTAACAAGCCAAAAAAAATTCATACAATTAATCATAAAATTTCTTTCTATTCAAAAGCAATTCATTAATCATCGTATAATATTCAGCAGAAAATTAAATCTATCCACAACATGAAATAAATTTCATAATCATCCACAAAACCCAGCAAATTCATAATTAAAAATACCTCTTCCTGATGATAATTCTCGTTGATCTGGTTGTCCGTCCTCTCTGTTGCTTTGACCAAATCCTGCCCAAACCGACTAACCACCCAGCCAACTAGGAGCAGCATGTCCGGCTCCCTAGCTCCAGGATATCGTAAGGAATCCTAGCCCCCATGCCCAAAACCCCCAACAAACCGGTGCCCCCTGCAATAATTCACAAAAATTCCCAAAACCAAACTCCCAACACCAGAAAATATGCCCAAACTAGGAATACAGTGCCCTCCCCCAAAATGCTTCCTCCCCAAAAATCATAATCCCCTCCCATAGGATTCTTCCCCGTCATATCTACCCCTTCACCGACTCTCCTCCCCTCCATTAATTACCCTATCCCCTCCTTTATTACCTTATCCCCTCCTTTATTATCTTATCATTTCCTTTATTATCTTATCCTTAACCTGTCATACGTAAAGTTTCATAAGGATTAAATTAAAGTTATTAAGCCCCTTAATTTATTACCCAAATCATTGAATGTGTTAATTAATTAATTAATTAATCAATCAACAGTTATAAACAATTAATTAATAAATAATTGATTAATTAATATTATTAATACTAATCATTGTTTAACTAAAACCATATTAGGACAGTTAATTATCTAATTAATTTTACTTAATAATTCCTATGCATCTATTTAACTAGGGTTGTTACATACACCCACCCTTCTGGAAATTTCGTCTCGAAGTTAAGGTATCTCATGATACAAAGGAAAATAAACATTGTTCACACATTCATGACAATTAACCGACACTATTAGTAAGTAAGCCAAGAAAACTCATACATACTAGTGTACATGTACAAGAAATGCATGTGTAGCTAGTACATACAAGTCTCATGCATGTACTAATAATAAATAACTATCACCCTTATAGTATTTTATGTATGCATCCAATCCAATCAACAAGACTATTCTTTTATAAAAGACAATAAACCAATCAAATGTTTGCGAAATTCTTTAATTACAATTATTTAGTTCAACAATTTTATTTAGACAATTGTGGTTTTGTTATGTAATTATGAATATTCATATATACACATTTTCTTTTTAGAAGGGAAAAAAATTAAATTCCACCATCAGACAAATCTCCACACTTTCTCAACTATTTCTACTCATCCTTCCTCCCTAACTTACTTCCATCTTCATTCCTATCCTTCCTCTACTGGACTATATTGGAGGATCAACTATATTGACCTAACTCCAAATAGAACCTGTAAGAGGAAGTGTCACTATCTCGACCAAGATTCCCCAGTAGGCAACTGACAGTCATCATCACACATCTAGGGGAGCATGAGCTAACACCATCCTCCCATGACTTCAGGTTTTGGAGGATACACAGTGGGAAATGCCTCCACCCCTCCTAATCATAACTAGGGTCCACACCCTACAATGGGATATATAGTGGCACCGTGTTGCTGGGAGTTTTGTCATCGTTTATTCGGTTTTGGGCAGTCTCATCACCTGAAATCTTGCATTGGTCCACATATCATAGAAATGCATCCAAACCAATATAATTTCAGATACAAAAGTTTCATACCATAATGTTTCTCGGCTAGTGGTCATGATATTCACTTTCATCATTATCATCCCTTGGCTATTTCATAGCCCGTGACCTGCAGATTAGTCTGTAACACAAACTCATACATTTATATGTATTATCATCATGTAATTGCATACAATCATCATTTCAATTCGATATACATGTACCAACAACTTAACATCATAGTTTTCAAGTTAGAAATAGATCTCATAATATCCCATAATTCAATTTTGTCACCCATTCATAAAATTATCATTTACAAAATAGAGTGCATCATATCCAACATCATTCTAATAGCATTTAGACCATCATAGGATTCACATTCACACAATATGTCGCATCATATACATAATCATCAAAAACATTTGATCATTCATAAAATTTACATTCACATAGTAGATCGCATTATATCCATCATCATCAATAACATTTAAACATTCATAAAATTTACATTCTCACAATATATCACATCATATCCATCATTATCCAAATATATTTAAACATTCATAAAGGTTCATACGTCTTAAAAGTTTAAGTGTATCATTTAATAGTTTCACTATAAAATAGAAAATAAAAGTATGTAAGTCTCAGGTAATCTTGGTTGTCTAAGTCAAAAGGTGGTGTTACATACACCCCACCTCTGAGAAACATATTCTTGAGGTGGTCAAAAAAGTGAGGGATAGTCTCGTCGTAATGTCTCGACATCTTCCTAAGTAGCAGATCCTAGACTGTACTTGTCCCACTCGACCTTAACTTGGTATAACATACGGTTCTTGAGTTGCCAGACTCTACGGTCTAATATGCGTAATGGTTCTACCATGAGAGTTCCCACATCTGATACCTTCCATTCCTTCAAATTTAGTTTATGTGATTCATCAACAACATAATGACGTAAAACAGATACATGAAAAACATTATGAGTTTTATGCAAGTGGGGTGGCAGTACAAGACGATAGGCAACCAGTCCAATTTTCTCTTGGATTTTGAATGGTCCTATAAATTGAGGTGAAAACTTTGTCCCCTTCCCGAACTGTATGGTACTCTTATTAGGCCTGATATGAATGAAAACCTAGTCTCCCACTTCATAACTTTGGTCAGTCCTGTGTGCATCCGCATAACTTTTCTACCTATCTTGTGCTTCCTTTAGTCTTTGCCTAATCTGAATAACCTATTCCTTCATCTCTTGAATCAACTCTGGCCCAACTGTTACTTGATCTTCTAATCTATTCCAACTCAACGATGTTCTGTATGGCCTTCCATACAGAGCTTCGTAGGGTGGCATTCTGATGGAGCTATGAAAACTGTTATTGTACGCAAACTCTACCAAAGGTAGGTACTTCTCCCACTAGGTTTGATTATCCATGACATACATCCTAAGCATGTCTTCCATGACTTGATTTACCCTCTCAGTTTTCCCATCTGTTTCAGGATGATAAGTTGTTCTTAAGTTCAACTGAGTCCCCAATGATGACTGCAAACTTGTCCAAAACCTAGAAGTGAATTTGGAGTCCCTATCTGAAATGATCTTCTTAGGTATCCCATGCAAATAGATAACCTCACTTACAAACACATGTGCCACATCAATGACATCGTAAGTGTCTCTAATTGGAATAAAGTGAGCACTCTTGGTTAACTTATCAACTATCACAAGAATGGCATTGTATCTATGAGATGTGAGCGGTAACCCCACAACAAAATCCATAGAGATGACTTCCCATTTGGACATAGGAACATCATGTGGTTGTAGGAGGCCTATCGGGTGATGGTAGTGAACTTTCACTTGCTGACACTCTAGGAATTTGGTGACGAAATGGACTACATCGTGCTTCATGCCTACCCAGAAGAAGAGCTTCCTCATGTCTTCGTACATCTTCTTCACACCCAAATGCACACAATAAAGTTCTCTATGGGATTCCTTCAGTATCATGCTTTGAGTATCCCCATTTTTAGGGATGTACATCCTTCCTTGATATCTTAACAGTCTGTCTACTTCCAGACTATGTCCTTCATACTTTGGATCTAATTGCCTCCCACTCTGGAGGTTTGAAGTAACCTCTAAATACCAACTGTCTCCTTGGAGCTGCATCATCACATGTTCCTTCAGATTGACCTTTAAGGGTGCCAAGGAGAAGACACGTGGTCTCCTACTCAAGGCATATGTGACCATATTTTCCTTCCCCTTGATGTATGAAATACCAAAATCGTACTCACTCATAAAATCACTTCATCGCCTTTGCGTGAAATTCAGTTCCCTTTGAGTGAAGAGATGTTTTAAACTTTGATAGTCCATTTTGAGCTCAAATTTTTGCCCCACAAAATAGTGCCTCCAAATTTTCAGAGCTAGCATTACAACTGCTAACTCTAAATAATGAGTCGCGTATATCTCTTCGGGTTTATTCAACTTCCTAGACACATAAGCTATCACTCCTCCATCCTACATTAGCACGGCCCCCAACCCTTGCTTCAAGGTATCTGTGCAGACTGTGAAGTCCTTTTCCATATTCGGCACTTGTAGAATTGGTGCACTAGTTAGTAACCTCTTAAGATCAATGAATGCACTATCACATTCTTTTGTCCATTCATACCTGACCCCCTTGCACTGCAAAGTGGTGATGGGTTTCTCTATTTTGGAGAACCCCTCCAAAAATATCCGATAATAACCTGATAGCTCCATGAAGCTTCTCACCTCATGGGAATTTTTCGGCACTGGCCACTCCATAATGACCTTTACCTTTTCTGGTTCCACAGAGATTCTTTCACCGGAAATGATATGACCTAAATAGTGGATCTCTTTCTGGAAGAAGCAACACTTAAACAACTTCCCATACAATTTGTTCTCTCTAAGGCAGGACAACACTACTCGTAAGTGTTCCTCATGTTCTCTTTCGTTCTTGGATTAGATGAGGATGACATCTAGAAAGACTTGTACAAAACAGTCTAAGTACTTCCGAAATACACCGTTCATGAGGCTCATGAATACTGCTGGCGCATTTGTCAATATGAAAGGTACTACGACAAACTCGTAATGTCCAAACCAATTTCGAAAGTCAGGTTTTGGGATATCGCCTTCCTTAATCCTTAACTGATGATACCCAGATCACAAATCGATCTTTGAGAATACCGTTGCTCCTTTCATCTGATCAAAGAGGTCATCTATTCACAGAATTGGGTACCTATTTTTCACTGTAGCACGGTTCAAGTCCCTGTAATATATACACAGTGGTAAGGATCCATCCTTCTTCTTTACAAAAATTACTGGTGCACCCCAAGGTGAAACACTGGGCCTTATTAGCCCTAAGTCTAGTAACTCTTTCAACTGCATTTGCAATTCACAAAGTTCCAGTGATGTCATTCGATACGGAGTTTCTGAAATTGGTTCTGCACTAGGTTTTAGCTCAATAGTAAAATTGAGCTCCCTCTCAGGAGGTAACCCTGGTAACTCGTTCGGAAAAACATCCTTAAGTTTTGACAATACCAAGTACTGATCAAATGAGGGTCCCTTCCTTTCATTCACTGCTTCCACTACATATAGTTGACACGCTTGCCTAAAGAATCTCTTAACCTTCATAGTTTAGATAAAGCGTAATGACACCCTTCTCCGTACACCTTGGATCTCCACTGGCCTTCCTTCATCGTCTACATAGAGCACCCTTTTTGTGAAACAATCTACCAAAGCTCGATGAGATTCTAACCAATCCATTCCAATGATTAGGTCATACACCCCGAGAGCAGTGACGTATACCTTCAACCTGGTATTACACACTCCCAGGTCTAGTATACAATTATCAACACTAGGTCCTACTGCTTGTTTTTCTCCCGAAGCCATCTCGACTTGTTTAAATTCATCATGCTCGTAGGCTTACAACCCACTCTTTTCTAATGCAGATGGTGAAATGAAACTATTTGTCGCACTAGAATCAAATAAAATCTTAACATTGAGATGATTTAACATACCTGATGACTCCACCACTGTGGATTGATATTCGGCCTGGTGATTATTAATCGCTGTGTAAATTTGGTAGCTGCTACTTGCTCTTCCCATCGGGGCCTTTCCTTCTTTATGAACAAATCTTGATTGTAACTATGGGAATTCATGATGGTAATGGGGTCTTCCACATTCCCAACAGGTAACACGAGATTGAATTTGCGCATTGTTCTGTGAATGTCTCTGAAATGAGTTCCTTCCCCTGGAACCCCTACCCCTACTAGTTATTCCCTAAGATGGTCATGGACCTGTCTGCGTCATTGGTGATGAACGAGATGTTGCACTTGTTGCCATTGAAATCCCTGTGGCTACTATCCTTGGTGCAACTCTGTTACCATATGGAGGTGGCCTTGAGCCCCCTCCCCTAGGAAATGTCCTAGGGGCCTTCCCCACGAATCCAGGATGATGCGGAAAGGTCGGTCTCGTACCTCCGGTTAAGTTCATGTGTTCATCCACATAATGCGCATTTTCCACAACATCTGCTACTGAAGATGGTTTCCACATCCGCACCATAGCTCTTATCTTAGGGTTTAGTCCATAGACAAAGTATTTTGCCTGTTGTTGGTCATTATCCATATATGAAACATACTTGACCAATTCCATAAACCTAATCTCATATTCTTCTACAGTTCTATTTCCCTATACTAAGGCATGAAATTCTCCTACCTGTTGTTCCTCATAGTAAGCTAGCATATATTTCCTTCAGAACCTCTCCTCAAAAAGTTCCCAAGATATTGTGTCCATGGTAAGATGTAGTTGTCTTTCTAGGTTTCCCCACCAGTTCAAGGCGCTGTCTCTTAACTGAAAAATCGTTATCTTCACTTTTGAGGTGGATGCATAGTCCCTTAAGGAAAAACACCTTGTCATGCCTTTCAACCATGCTTCTATGCGTTCAATGGCACGACCCCCAACAAATTTCGGAAGTTTGATCTTCTGCAATTCTTGAGTGATGTCTTCAGGTGGAGGTCCTCCCCCTGAATCCCTCGATGCTTTTGGATTACCCATTCTAGATGGTGGGGGCTCCACTTCGATCCCTGCTGGTTGACGCCACTTTAAAGTCTCATTTATGGCCTCCAAAGAGCACAATATGAGAGCTAGTTCCGACGATAGTGGTGGCACCGCTGGCGGTGTTAGCAGTGCCTGCAACAATACTCTCCTGCCTCGATTCCCTTGAGTCCTAACCATTCTATATGATTTAACTTGCATCAACCAAAGTTGTCAAGGTGAGTTCAAGGACGTTTCAAATTTGCGCAACTTAAACTAGAAAACAGGGTTAGGCATAAGTTTATTTTTACTTGTCTGTAAACAAACGTTACTCTCTTTAGGGGATTGGCTAGATTATGGTTAAGCATCTAATCTTGATGTTCTTGCCTAAGGAAAATACTGACCCTTTCGCTCGGTAGTTACGCTAGCACTGTACCCCTCTCGCCTAATCCTCTAACTTACCTTCCTAGTGCATATGGAACCCCTCCCGATTTACTTTGGTCTAGGCCCCTAAACTTTTTGTCTAAAACTAATTAAGGTGACTTCCAACCTAATGTTGATTAATTATTAAAAAAAACTAATAATCTAGACTAAACTTAATCAACAAAGCCTAAGTTTCAGTCTCCTTAATCAACACATTTAGTAAATCCAGAAATTTTAATATTATCATTGGTATCCTACTTAAGTACCTACTAATCACTTAGTTAATCCATAATTTAATTAACCAATTTAATTAATTAATCTTCCTAATTATTCACATTAATTAGTTGATTAGTTATCACTTGTATATGTATTTAGATTCAAATATTATTGTTATCAAATAATTAATTATTTAAACCTTAATTAAAGATAATAGCAATATCTTTAATAAAATATCTTCTCTTTTTTTTATAAAAATAATAAAAATAACAATAAACTAAAATAATAACAAATAAATAAAAAATAGAATAAACAATTACATTACAATTAAAATAATGAAAAATTAAAATAATAAATGAATAAAAATAAATAATAAAATACTAAAAAAAATATAGAGTTAGGCAGTGGGTCCTCGCATGAGGCCCACGTGCCCCCCTCTCCTCCGTTCTTATCCCCTATCCCTAAACCCACTCTCCCCCGAATCTCCATCCTCAAACCCTACACCCACTTGCTTGCATACGCTTCCCCCCCCATGCTTCCTCCTCCAGTTTGCAACTCTGAACTGCAGAGGCCTACCACGCTTTCGCTGCGCCACTCTAATTCACAACTACTAATCTGTCATATTCCCTCCTCGTTGAAAATAGGTGATAGGTATTACATGCAGACTCGTGAACTCTCCTCTGTGAATTGGAGCTTGTTGTAAATCAGGCTTCGATGTTGTTTCCTTATTTTCAGAGGCAAATGGAGGTGCTTTGACAATTTCCAAGTCTCTAAGCTGAGGACTTGGCTTGTGGGCATGACATTGTACCCCTTTCTGTTTAGTTAGCATGTGTAAAGCCTGGTCGCTGGGTGTTGGGCGTTTTTGTTGTCTTCTCAATCGTACCCATTTTCATTCAGTTTGTGGGCATGTGTAAAGCCTGGTCGCTGGGTGCTTTTTCCATCATGAAGATCTTTAGGTTAATTCATGAAGAGAAGAACCAAATGTAAGGCTGAACAATGAAGTGGGTAAGACCGAGTCTGAGATTTGTCTCCGATTGTTTGGGGATTGAAGGGTTAGATAGGCAGTCGTTTTTGTTCGTAGGTTTTTTTTTTTATATTTATATATAGATATATCTACCATTCTTCTAGATATTGGAAGTCATAATGTCTCATAACCTATTAAGGGTTTCAATGGAATGACCGATGAGGGTTTCATATAGGCTTCTAAAGATCTCAAATTTTTTCCAAGGAGAAGATGCGTTAAAGATAGTTTTTTTTTTTTTTTTGGTGATTAATAATTCTTTTTTTTGTGTGTGTGTGTGCCAAGATCCATCTTTCTCTCTTCTTGCTCTACCATAGTGTAGATTCTAAATCCCACACAGATATCACTATGACCACTAGTTAGGGCCCTGATATTTTTCTTGCCGGTCGAACACCTCGAAAATCTCTTTCACTCTTGTCTCCGAGCGAACTATTCGTGAAATGATGGTAAAAGAAAAAAGTAAGAGAAGGGCCCCTCCTGATGTTCTGTGTTGATGTCTAGAGAGAAAGAGGGAGAAGGAAGGTAAGTCAAATATTGTTCCTAACTCTTCCTGCGCTAGATTTGTTGCCTGCATTTTGTTTATTTTTATTTTTATTTTATTTCTGTTGTAGTGTACGAACCGACCCATTTCAAAATGGAGCCATTTCCCACAGTGAAAAGCAGGAGCAAGGGTAAGATTGTTGAGGGTGGCCACATATATTACTATCAAGTGCGAGCTTTTCAGGCTTTCTCGCCTCTTCGTAGTCTCTGAAAATGATTATTTTTCGATGAGACATGTGGAGTGTGGACTTGGCACTTGCATTGGGCTTGTATTTGGTTTATGCATTGGCGTTTGATAGGTATCAAAATATAATGTGGCTATATTTCTTTGTTATTACCCATTATCTATTCTTTGTTTTGTTTTTTT
>JZKD02S0867633.1:82458-93458 GCA_000966675.3 Picea glauca
GGGGGTAGAGAGAGAGAGAGATAAAGAGAGTGAATTATTTGTGTTAACAAGAACATGTGCATGCTCATGTTGCTCACAACACACACGCGCTATTTGAATTTCAATTTTTTTTGGGTGGGAATCACAACTCTAACATACGTGTTTTTTGAGTTGGTTTCCTCAGATTTAGGTTCAAGGTGACAAACCTAGTGGTTCGGTTTGCAAATGCATTAAAACCTCCATTTTTATGATTTCCTCTCCATATATTTGTCTTTGACATTATTTTTATATAGGCTACACAATTCAGTTGTTGATGAAATTATAGACATAGATTGATTCAGCTATGCAAATTTCAAATATATAATTTTTTTTTAATTATTATTGTTTACTATTTTTAATCTATTTTTGTCTTCACATGTATCAACATTCGAGAATACATATCTCTCTTATATATACTATAACTTTTGCTCAGCTTAACCATTTCTTAAATGAGTTATATGCGACACAATATGAGATCGATACCTACGATCTCAAAACACATAAAATTGTTTTGATCATTTTAAGACCCTTTTAGCCTGCACGAACAAAAGACATTGTAATTTCAGACATATGTTGACTTTGATAATTTAAAAAAATATATAATTAATATTAAAAATTTCCAAAAAATACACTCCACAAGAAAAACGGGTTATCTACAAGTATACAAGTTTTTGGAACGAAATTACATCATTAAGACACTCAACACCTACAAGAACAAAAACATATACCTTATATTTTGTTGGAAAAATAATATGCCACTATTATATAAAAAACAATTGACCTAGTTATTCACAATGTCTATGAATAAAAATTGTATATTTGGAAAACTAATTCAATTTCCTACATTTCATCTTCTTACACCATATTCAAATTCATTGTAAAATTACCTTGAATAATCCCTCCAAGTTAACATATTGTTGTTTTTCCAGGTTTGCATTGCCACTAACGCGTAATGAGAGACCATCATTAATTTACATTCACCCATATATATATATATATATATATATATATATATATTCTTAATGAAATATCATTTAACATTGTAAGCTTGGTATTTAAAATTTTATATAATATATTTTATAAATATATGTAGGATTTTCATATAATACCCTCCTCTCAGATATAACCTATCCGAAAAAAATATTAGTGACTTTCTAGTAGTTATAAAAAACATAAAATTAAATTATAACTACTTAATTGGGAAGCACCGTGTCCAGAAAATTGATTTGAAGACGCATGTGCTTATTCCAGTAGAGAATATTTACTATCGATGCAGGGAAACCAAAATCTATTGTGCTTATTTACACAATTCAAAATATGTTTATAAAACATTTAAATCATTTTGTTTTAACTACTAGACATGTAGAGCTCTAAATTCTCCTATTTTCCATCATGGAACCAACTGTGTCTTCTGATCGGATAATATTTTTTGTTATTGTGTAGAGACCAAATTAATTTAAGTCTAATAAAATCCATAAATTGAAACAGATAAGATTACTTCTACGCAGAAACGCTATGTAATTTCTTTCATTCAGCATATAAGCAAGTTAAATTAATTAATGAACAACAATCTAGTGAATTACATAACGGAATAAAAATACCTATGCCTGATGCTAATGCCCATTGATCCGGTTGTCCTTTCCCTGCTGCTTTTCCCAGCCTAATGCACTGACCAAACCCTACCTAAAAACCGACTAACCACCCAGCCAACTAGGAGCAGCCTGTCTAGCTCCCTAGCTCCAGGATACCATAAGGAATCCTGTCCCCCGTGCCCAAAACCCCCAGCAACCCGGTGCCCCCTGCAATGGTTCACCAAAACCCCAAAACCAACTCCTCAAAACCAGAAAAACATCCCTCCAATCTTTCACAGAAATACAGACCTCCTCCTTGATAATGCTCTCTCCCCCAATCTTTCATAATCCTCGTCATATCTCTCCCTTCACCAAATCTCCTCCCCTCCATTAATTACCTTATCCCCTCCTTTATTACATCATACCCTCCTTTATTATCTTATCCTTTCCTTTATTATCTTATCCTTAACTTGTCATACATAAAGTTTCATAAGGATTAAATTAAAGTTATTAAGCCCCTTAATTTATTACCCAAATCATTGAATGTGTTATGTAATAAATTAGTTAATTAATTAATCAATCAATCAACTATAAACAATTAATTAATTAATTAATAACTAATTAATATTAATAATACTAATCATTGTTTAACTAAAACCATATTAGGACAATTAATTATCTATTTTTTTTACTTAATAATCCCTATGCATCTATTTAACTAGGGTTGTTACAAATGATCAGCAAAATATGGAGTCAATGCTTGCTTTCCCTTAAATGTCATCTTGGGCTTGAGTCTAATCAAGGACCTTTTCTTGACTTAGAAATGTGTAAGGTCCCCCATCTTGACTGAGGAATATTACTAGTGGAATACACATAAGAATTAAAAATTTATGCTAAGTAAATTCATGTAGCTTACCAACTACTTAATCATATAGATTTAACCATTATCTAAACTCATCTACAACATCATGAAATAACACATGAATGTATCTAATGACTCGGTACAACAACATATAAATCAGTCTTATACACAGAGTTCATACACATCAATTAAAACTCATAATGCAAGACATAAAATAGATAAAAACACTTATTTGTTTAAAATAGTTGTTCAACTAGTTTCTTATGATGGACATTCCACCCAACCATAAACTTGTTGCTCCAAATCTCAACAACAAGTCACCTCCAATATGGGGCTAGCAATCCACAAATGACGGTGATCTCTTACAGTCCACTCACAACTCAGAAATTCCCACAATCCATTGACATTATCCTAGAACAATCATGATTTTCCACTATCTCTCTTCCACTCAACCTACCTAGCCCAAGGAATGTACCCCTTCATTGATCTTAATCCATCGGACATCACATTCATTTATTAGGGTCTCTCTGGCCCAAGTAACCAAGAATATCACCACTAGGAAAATCAAGGGAGCTCACTGCAAGCAAGGATGCACATTCAGATGCACTAGAGAAGCTAATTAAAGATTTTATAGGCGTCATTTATTTATATGAAAAAATTGGATAAAAGTGGACACATGATAGATATTGATCCACATGACATATCTTGGTCATGAATCAATAACCTATATTCATATTTTTTATTATTATGTTGAAGTAAAGGTATTGTTTCCATTTTGTAAATGACCAAAAGGACAATGGAATGGACAACCACCTAGAAAACCACTAAATAAAAAAGGTAACACCCCACAAACCAATATTAGAGGCTTCGTGTAGCTAAGAAGTAAAAAGAAACATTATATGGAAATATATCTTATGATAATTAATGTTGTGAATTATTTTTAGAAAATCCACAACTAGTGATATCCTCATTGATAAAATATGCGCAGTGCCTTCACAAGCTAGGGAAGCTTGAAATTCATTTACTAATGCTTCTCTGATCTCAATTGAGGAATAATGGAAGTGGAGTATGACATCAAGTGTGTTAAATAAGTAATCACCTATTTTTTACTGGAAATTCTATACTCAAAATAAAATAAACTTAGATAACATGTGATCAATTTCTTTCATGTTTGGTGCAAAAATAGAAAACACATTTTCTATGTTTGAATAACATTTTCCATTGAAATTTCCCTTGACTTCAATTGCAAAAACCATGATGAAATAAGGAAAAGCATGTAATGAAAAAAATGTAGAACAATAACAAGAAAAGATGAAATATATTTTAACTAGATGTTCATATATGAAAAATGAGCACATATAGCTCCACCTATCAGAACAAAGAGAAAATGGGGAAGAATGTTAGGAAAAGTTATAGGTATTTTTATAACAACATACATATGTAATGGTTATATTATCTGATACATATGGTAGCTAGCATATTTCAATGTAGACAAATGCATTTCTTATCATCCATCCTAATAAACTATATTTCAACTTGGATATTTCACTTTTATTATCGCCAACGCTAATATGTAACATAGAAACACTATATTTCAAAGTCTCAAATGATTTTTTTGGACAAGAGTTGTGGCCAATGAATGTACACATATTCAATAAGGCCTACTATATTTGTTTTCCTCTAGTTATCACATGCCTTTTTTCATTTATCCCTTTAAATCATGAAACCATCAAGTGTCTTTGAAGTGCTATGCCTACTCTATGAATAATTTTCTCTACTATTGCAAAATGTTACAATTGTAAAAATGACATAATGCCATGTCAAATACATATTCTAGCTACAAAAATATATCATAGGTTCAATTCTGACAATTAATAAAATATACAAAAGGAGAATTAAATTCAAAATATCAAAAGCCAACAATGGGTTCTTTCTTCTAGTAGCATCGACCACAAGAGAATTCAATGTTTCATTTGATCAATTGACAAAATTCCTTACAATTATCAAAATATATTTAAATCTAGTATGTTGAAATGTCAGTGTTGGTTGAACACAAATATTTATAACTTTTTCACACATCTCCCATATATGTAAATAAAGGATTATAGAGAACAATAGATAAAGGAATTTCCATGCAATTATCCTAGATAGATGAGGAAGATTGTACAAATAGAAAATATTTCAGTTCTGAGACTTTTGTGATTATAGTTTTTGTGAGAGATTTATGTGCTCAAAAATATGTATTGCATGCTCAAGTCGTGGTTGGTTTTGACTAGAGTTCAAAGTTATACTGAGTTAGTAACTATGGTTTATGAGGAAAAAAAATATCCTTCCTTCCTTCCTGCAAGTATCTAAATAAATATTTCAACATGATCCATGTATCCTTTACCCAATTCCTAATAAATATATTACGACTAGCTAATCCTCATCCAATAACTCTTTTCTTTCATTTGTTAATTCCCAATGGCAATTTGAGTTAATATATCTCCCCCACAATATTAATGATTGACAAACATGTCCTCCTTCCTTACTTGCCCTACTATTGGGGATCATTTCATGAGCACTATGACCTTTGAGTGCAGATATGGGAATGATTAGGAAATTTTGAGCATTATGTATGATTCACAAGGCCCTATACATGGTTGCAGGAGAAATCCTACACCTTGGGCCATAGATGAAGGGTGTAATCATCCATTCCTAAGAATGATTCCTAATATCAAAACAGGTGACCTATAGAAATGTTTCTTGGCCTCCAATTGAGGATAAGTACACCAAAAAGAGTTTCTTAGGGATAAGTTTTAGTTTTGAGGTCTTCGATATGGTTGTGAAAGGAAACCTATTGATTAGGCCTTAAAGAAATTTCCTAGGAACTTAACAAAGAATGATTCCATAAACAACCAAACATGGCATCTTGAGTTAATCCTTATCCTTTGAATGAGTATATGGATACCATTAGGAGTTTTTAAGAACTAGGTATGGGACTTAATTCCTTGGACATGGTTGTGGGACTTGGGCCTTATACCCTAAAGGAAGGTTCTAAGTCTCATGGTCCTTGGAAAACTCCTAAGAACATGACCCATGAATTCTCTAAAATATATTTATCCTTTGAGTGGGGATATGCATGCCATTACAAGGTTTTGAGCACTAAATATAGGTTGTTGGGAACTCAGAATGGTTAGGGAAGGAAACTTTGGATTTCGATCTTTTAAAATTATTTCTACCTATCAAGGCCGAAGAACGATGCCTAAAATCACATTAGAGGGCTTCTTAAAAGGATCCTTCCCAATTGAGTAAGTATATGGGTGTCACTAGGATATTTTTAACGCTAGGTATAGGTCTTGGGGTATTAACCATGGTCGATGGATGAAACCTGAGACACAATATCTAAATATATTTGTCATAGTTCAAGGAAGATGAAAGAGACCTCGACACCACACAAAACCTCTCCATATAATAGATGGCCTCGAGTAGGGATATGGGTGCCCATAATAAGAGTTACATATGTGTAATTTAGATTGTCTATGGCAATAGAACTTGTAATTAAATTGGGAATTACATCAAAAAATTCATAATCTATATTAATAATGTACTAATCAAGAAAGTGTTAATTATAAAACTATAATAATATCGATAATTTACATAACATTTTTTTAAGGTTGAATATCATAGTTAATATTGCTAAATCAATTAAAAAAGAAAGATGAATACAAAGTGTAACTTGAATTTAATGAAAATATTGTAATCAAGTCTCGCTAGCTCAATCAGTTAAGGTGTGGATTTCATTTTCTAGGCGACTCAAGTTCAATACCTTTACTGTGATTTTAGTTGGGAGGAGACACCCAAAATCCAGCCATGATAATGGATTCTCTGGTATAGGACGAGCGTGATCCCTAGGTAATTTTGATGGATTAGATGCCCATGGGATGTGGTTTCTTATCCAATGGTTAAAAATGATGGCCCAACTGGTCACAGGCACATTTGTAACAAACAAAAAAAATCAAAATACTCTAATATTTTGTTGTACTAAAAAAAGAACTACAATTTTGAGCTTCCAAAAATGTGAGTGCATTTTGAGCTTCCAAGAATGTTTGGACTTTGAACATCCATGGAAGAGGGAAATTTTAATTTCATAAGAATACATTCTCATTTTCAAATATCTTTGCAAATCTTTTGGGCGTCGAACTTAATAGTATCATAATGATATGAGTGACATAAACTAAATTTAATGTTTTTATCTTTTCAATATGTTATATAGAGTTATTATTGATATAATTATAAATATAGATACATACATTATATTTCACTTTGAAAATATTCAAGTAATAATATTATTTTTTTAACCTTTTAATTCATTAAAACTATAGTGATGTTGGCATATTTATCTTAATTCTTTTTGAGCACATACATAAAATTCTAAAAAAATCTAAATAATAACTTACCTTTCTTAATATTTCATAAAACCATTTTTTTTTTAATGAAAGTTAACCATCCTCATCATCAACAACAACATAAACATATTTATAAAGCTACCAAATATCTTTTTTTATTTTTATTTTTAGTTTTTCTTTATTAACTATTTCATTAAAATTAAAAATAATTATTAATATTTAAAATTAAGTTATTTTATAACATGTTATTACAAAATTCTTTTTTTTTTGTCAATAATCATGAGTCTTTATTTTACTAGTGAGAAGATAAGATACAAAATTTTTACTACTGGCCTACCCATAGGGAAACCAGACCAACAACAGAACATAACACTAACATTCTAAGTTTTCTTGATATATCTAATTCCTGTAACTGATAAACTGAAACAAAGATGATTTCTAGTTCCATTATCTATCCTATTATTCTTATTTAATCTACTATGAGGTGGTAAAACAAGACCTCTCATGTAATTCAAAAAAAAAAAACAGATGGAACAACGTAAAAGACTTAGCTAATGGTTTTTCCTTCTCTTGTTGGAATTTTGGGTTGGGCATAGTCCAGACTGGATAATTCCATACTAACCATCTTGTCTGCAATGAGGTTCAATTTTTGTTCGACCATATTAACTTGGAGCTTCACATCCTTGAGTTGCATGGGGATTTCTTGACGATCTTCATGATGGTCCAACAGAACCCAACCCATCAGAGTCTTCAGATGCTAGTGAATATCCACTATTTTCAAATACTCTGAGGTCTGCCCTTGGATGGTGCTAGAATCAAGAACTCATGAGTTGGTGGTCTCCCTAACCTCTTCATCAGGGATGAATCTCCTTAGGACATGAATATCTACCTTCGATCCATCTCTGTATGAATTTCTGGAGGGTTGACGGAGTGGTAAGATTCAACCGAGCTTTCATCCGCATCCACTAGGCAGAAGTTTGATCAAATTCTGGGTCTGTGCGAGGTTCCACCATGGTCTCTACAGGAGGATTGTTGAAATTACTAAGATAATTGAGAGGGGGGGGTGAATTAGTTGTAATTGAGCTTAAACAATTTTAAGTCTATTAAAACATTATTAATCTTTCTTCAAGTGATCATCAACAATATACAACATATGGACAGTAAAAGAAAAGAGCATCAATCACACATAAGGTATACACAAAGAAAAAATTTTCACGACGAAACCCATAAAGGGAGAAAACCTCTTCTTCTCCGAAATGATAGGCATTCTTTTATGTTTTGTACATCATCTATAATTGAGCACCGACTCAATGTGAGGCTGCTACCTCTATTTTACAAGCTACAACTTTTTTGAGAGCACCAACTCTCTGGTTTCTCTAGCACCCACTAGAAGGAAGCACCAACTCCCTTAATGTTCCAGCACCAACTGGATGGAAGCACCAACTTCCAGTTACACAGGCTCCAACCTGTATAACAAAGAACACTCATTCTCCCTTGCACCACCTTGCCACCCTCGTTTCTCTGGCTGCAACTAGATGGAAGCTACAACTTCCTGTGTTCAAGCTCTCACTTGAACCTTTGAGGAAAATAGTCCTCCTGAGTACCTCCCAACCTCCCTAGAACATAAATGAACAAATAAATATTCAACTACACAGATACATCAATTCTTACCAATCTTTATTTGTTTTGTACATCTGGTCATCTTCTAACCATTCTGCAATTCATTTCTTCCTCTGTCTGTTCAGTAGGTCTTCTCTGCATCAAATTCTTCTGTAATTATGCTCAGCTTCAATTTTTCTTCATTCAGTTACTCGTCCCTGAGTTTTGTCTCACACTATGCATATTCTCCATCTCACTCTGCACTATCTGATCTTCCCTTTCTTACAGTTTTATTCATTTCTCATACAAAACGACCAACCGCACACAGTCTGTCTCATATTCTTTTATACACACTTACACGACGGTTCAATTTCCCAACTCCTTAGGAAAAAAGGATGACAACTGTCTGAGCAACTGAAACGCCAACTAATCGACAATCATGAGTCCATTTCGCTAACAGATTCAAAACTGAGGAGTTAACTATGAGAGAGAATAGTAACCCTCCGATCAACACTTGATCTAACGGTTTAGATCATTCCGCGATTTCTCATATCGCTATTTCGACATTCCTGATGTTCAATGTTCTTGTCACTTCCAAATCCCGATCCATGAAACTCCATGAAGAAGTCAGATCAATGGTCTAGATCACTTCTTGATCTGACGGTTCAGATTCAGCCGAGATTTCACACATCGCGATTTCGACACTCTTGGTGTTTATTGTTTTTGTCACTTACAAATCTCAATCCATGAAACTCCGTGAAGAAGTCAGATTAACGGTCCAGATCACTTCTTGATCTGACGGTTGCAATTACGTCACAATTTCTCATACCGAGATATTAGGATTCTTGATGTTAATATTCTTTGACATCTCCAACACTCGATCCTCGAAACCCCGAAATGGACTTGGATTCAATGATCCAGATTCAATCTTGATTCAATGGCTATGATTAAATCATGATTTCACATATCGCGATTTCAGAATTCTTGTTGCATTGTTCCTTTTCCCTCTCTATGTCGCAATTCGAAAAACTCCAATATTGAGTTGGATCAACAGTCCAGATCTGATCTTGATTCAACGGCTGCGATTGAATCAAAAATTCACATATCACGAAATCGAGATTCCTGTGGATGATATTACTTGACATCTCCAACACTCGATCCCCGAAACTCTGACATGGTCTGGAATCAACAGTCCAAATTCAACATTAATCTGACGGCTCAGATTAAATCGTGATTTTTCATATTGCAATTTCGAGAGGTTAGGGAACCTTGTTCCTTTGACTCTCCAGTTAGCGAAATGACGATCTATCCCCACGTGTCCTACTCGTAAATGGACGACCCTCCTTCTTTTGGAATTTTGTACACCCTCTTCTCCTTGTTATACTTTAAAAGGCGTGCAGGTTCTCCTTGATCCAACGATGGTCGGGTCCTGCGCTTGGATCTAACATCTGAGATATGTCCTCCTGTTCAGTGCGCTCTTCTTGAGATCTGACGGCCATTGGGAATTCAGGAAGAGATCCAACAAACATAGTTGTTTCTCTTCCCCAATTATCACTGCATCGTCGATCATCGCTGCTGTACTCAAGCCATCATCACTACTGTTCTTGCCATCAATGACAAGCATACGCTGACTGTAAAACATGCCAACAATCCTCTGTACATTCTTCATGTACTCATGCCTCATGCCATCCTCACTAATGCCCGTCTGTTACATTCTTCCTGTACTTATGACATTATTTTGTTTGCCAGTCTGTTTCAAACTTCCTGTACTCATGCCATCTTCATTATTGTACTTTCCATCAATGAAAAGCATTCTCTATCTGTTAATTATTTTCCATTCGCTATCTATTAAATATTTGCCAAAAATCTCCCCCTTTGGCATTGATGGCAATACAAGCACCCGCATGCATTCGTACATTCATACTCGACTCTCCTCCCAAACTCTTTTCTCCCCCTTTGACATTAATGTCAAAGAAGAAACATTCTTCCCCCGATCTTGTTCCAAAACATATCGCCCTATCGACTATAAGAATCTTTGTAAATACACCAGATATTCAATACGTACTCCCCCTGACCAGGTGAGAAAATTAGGCACAAGAAATTATAACCCCCAACTTTTGATGAAGATATCCAAAAGGGGTCGTTGCTAATGGTTTATTAAAGATGTTAGCAATCTGCTCTATAGAAGGTATATAGTTCAATTGAACAATTCTATTTGTAACTTGTTCTCTAAGAAAATGATACTTTATAGGAATATGCTTAGTCTTGGAATGAAGAACATGATTCTTGGAGACACTAATAGCATTGGTGTTATCACAATGAATTGGGATGGGATCAGTGTAAGTTACCTTCAGATCTACAAGAGTTTGTATCATCCATAAAATTTGTGTGCAGCAAGTAGAAGCAACAATGTATTCTGCCTCTCTAGTGGATAATGAAATAGATCTTTTCTTCTTACTAAGCCATGCAACTAATGAGTCACCCAGAAAAAATGCTCCTCCACTGGTGCTTTTTCTCTCATCAACACAGTTTGCCCAGTCTGCATCTGAATAAGCAGTTAAC
>JZKD02S0867633.1:108398-125643 GCA_000966675.3 Picea glauca
AGAATAGAAGATTAACCCTAGGAGTTAACCTAACTCAACAGAGAATTAGAAGGAAAAGTATAAGTAAGAGGCTGGGGTGCACCTATTATTCATTCTGGTTTTGGATTAGCATTTGATATTCCTCTTGAGTATTCAGTTTGGGGGTTTTTCTATACAAACCCTTAGGAGAAACTCAGTGGTGAAATATCCACTCACCTTGTTCCACAACTTGGTCTCAGGGATGAAAGACTCCTCCACACCATTCTAGTCTCAAGGCCAGTTTATCGAGGGAGGTTCTATCTAGCTTATCCTGAGGGCCTAGGTCCATTCCGACAATTGAGTTTTGTTTGCAGGGGCATGACCATCATTTTGAGGGATTTTCTGGAGGATTATCATCATTCTACATTTGTCTGCAGATTGGGACGTCTCGGAGCCATAGGGGACATCCTGTGATTCAGTAAAACTCAGATTTAGGGAGATCTGCTAGAGATATGAGCCTGAAACTTCTCCCATGGGATTCTCATAGCCCGATCTATATTCTTGGAGAGTTTCAGAGCATTTGGAGGCATCCTTCATCAGGGCTGAACCTGCTAGGGTTTCAGTCATTCAGTGGGGCACACCATTCAGTGTAGATTTCAGATCTACAACGATTGAGAGGGATCTTGGAGATTCGGGCATTTGGGTTGTTCTTACCATCACCTGATCTATATTCTTGGAGAGTTTCAGATCATTTGGAGATCTCCTTCATCAGGGTCAAACCAGCTAGGGTTTCAGTCATCTAGTGGGGCACACCATTAAGTGGAGAATTTAGATCTACGGAGTTCGAGAGTGGATTTGGGAATTTGGACATCTGGGTTTTCCTTGCAGTTGCCCAATCTATCATTTGGCATATTTCTCGGGATGATTGGACACTTTTGGTAGCAGGGCAGAATTATTCATGGCTTCAGCATTCTAGCAGGACGTGGCACTTTCCATCTTGGAGGTTGAGCATTAGTACGGCTCAGATTTGCTTGATTTAGTCTCCATTATATATCCAGCCTTTGGAGGCTCATTTTGTATTGTTGGGAGCATTTTGTAGCAGCTCATATCTATTTCTTGTACGGCCATCTGAGGTCTATGCCAGATCGACCATCTATTGTATTGATCTTACATTGCTCATAATAAAAAGGTCAGATCTTTGCTTATGCTTCTACATCTTAAATATATTGTGATCTCCATGTGTTGATGAATCTTGTATACACTTAAAAACTCAGTAAATTAGTAGTAGTTAGTGATTCCAAGAAAGAATTTGTCTTGGGATCATTACAATTTGGCCCCGAGACCTCCACCTACAACTCAACCAACAAACGACTTAATATAGGTCCATTAACCACTATGCCAACCAACTCTGTTATTTCATGAATGTCGACTTTTTATATAAAAAGTGGTGTTCGCCAGTGTATGAAGACCGAGGAGAACCAAGTGTGCCCATATGGATTTTGGTACAAATTTTGGTATGCATTTTGAGATTTTCCCAATCATTTATTGCAGTAGCAGGGAATAGAAACCGAGGCAGGGGTGTCTCTTGGGCCTGAAAGTGTCAGAATTGGATTGAGGTGTGGAGACATTCATTTTTAGGTAATTTGACACCACAAACGTAGTGATGATGTTAGTTTTCTAATCTGATCAAATATTTTGTATCTCAACTCAAGAATAAGGTATACTTATGTATTTTTCCCAATTGTTTTGTGGAGTTAATAAAAATACCTACCCATTTGAGCACAAGACCCGAAGACATAGTCCACCATGGACAAACTCTGTTATGAAGTTCTTGTGTTCATATTTCATGCTTATGTCTATTTCCTTTTTAGATTTTCCTTCTTCCTGGTGTACTTTATTTTATGCTCATTTAGTACGATTCTTTAATAAGTCAAATGAAAAAAATATCTTGAATCATGTTCGTATCAGAGCAGTTGACTTTGAATTGATTTGTTGAGTATGAATTCTTACTAGGGCCAAGCATAAGCAGGGTCGAGGAACTCTTAAGAAGTTCAATCCTGAAGTTGGTCATGCATCCTGAGGGAAGAACATGGAAGAAGAGGACAAGCATGATGAACAGGAGAAAAACTTTCACATGGTCTTTTATTGCATGTTATAAATGGTTGAAGGTATGTATGGAGATTATGAGAAGAGGATGAAGAAGAAAGGGAAGAAAAAGGAAGATCCACCCAATGATGATGCTTTGGTAAACCAAGGGGTTGGAGGAGATCCTCCTGAGCCTCCATCTTCACCTTCAAGTTCTAGTTCTTATTCCTCTGACTCATCACTCTTAGTATTCTAGCCATAAATCCTCTTTTAAGAAACCATTAATAAAGCTTGATGTAAAGTTTTCTTTACCTATGTTTAATGGAGATGTTAATCCTGAAAAACTAGATAATTGGATCTGACATGTTGAAGTATATTTCTATGTTCAGCATATTGATGAAGAGGAAGTTAAAGTGTAATTGGATTCTCTTCGGTTGGAAGGCATTGCTCTCGTATGGTGGGAGAGAAAGATAAAGGACAGAAGTAAGTGTGGTAATCTTCTTTCCTCATGGTCAGAATTTAAAACAGATATAAGGAAGCAGTGTTATCCATTAGGGTATTTACATAAACCGATGATGGAATGGAAAACTTTAAGGCAAAGTAAATGTGAGACTGTACAAAGTTTCACAGAAGAATTTAGGAAGAAAGCTCTCGTATTGAATATTCCTTTGGATTATTATGAAACTCAAATGAAGTATATTGGTGCAATTCACAGTTATATCCCTCATACTTTTCTCTTCTTTAACCCCACTAGTCTTGACAAAGTATTTGTGAAAGCCACTCACCTTGATAATAGGGGGAAATGCGTTCAAGAAGATCCAACAAAGAAACCTTCCAATTTCCCACAAAAGACTTTCAAGAAGTTTAAAAGGAAGGACAATAAGACTGCTACAGTGACGAGAGAAGGAGGAAAACCATCTTGCATTCATTGCAAGAAGGGCAGTCATGATGAGGAACACTATCGGAAATGACATCCAAAAAGGAAACCAAAACAGTTCGGTGGAGAGGGGAAGACAAATACTGTTGCTATAGTGCAACACGATCTTGGTTCTGATTCAGGAGATGAAGGAAAGATCATAGTGGTTGCAGTATAAGATAAATATTATCTTCATGCTAGTTCAAGTTCCAATAATGAATCTCGTGTTGATGAACGAAAGAGGAGTGAGTTATTTCATATATGACTTGTATATAAACATACTAAGATATAGATATATTATTTGATTTGGGTTCCCAAGTAAACTTAATATCTGAAGTACTTGTAAATAATATGGGTACTGTAATGAAACCACATCCAAGACTTATACTCTTGGTTGTGTATGTGATAAAGAAAAACTTAATGTCACCAAACAATGTAGGATCAGATTTGTTATTTCTTCAAAATTGATTGATTAAGTGGATTTGGATGTTGTACCACTTGATATATGTGTCATACTATTGGGGAGTCCTTATATTTACGATTGAAAAGAAGTCTTCTTTCATCATAAAAATAAATACCACCTTACTAAATGGGGAGTGGAATATATCGTTAGAGATCACAACCTGAGGGTAAATACAACACTTGTTAGTGCAGGACAGATGAAAAAACTCATAACACCTAATAAGAGATATGTAATAATGGTCGTCAAGGAGAAATATGTCGGGACATATGATGCTTTCCAAGGGTGTGATCCATCTCATAAAAAGGAATTAATTGATATTTTTTCTAAGTATGATGATATTTTTCAGGAACCAGATTGATTACCTCCTAAGAGCGAAATCCAACATGAGATACATCTTAAGTAGGATTCTCCTATTCCTAATGTGGGCATGTACAAGATGTTAGTTGTGGATATGACATAGAATAAGAAGAAGGTAGAGGGATTATTGTATCAAGGGTTCATCGAGCCCAGTTGTCATCTCTTTGTGGTTCTCCGATCGTGATGGTGCCAAAGAAAGATGGAACATGGCGAATGTGTGTCGATTACTGGGCTTTAAATAAAATCATAGTGAAAAATCATACCCTATTCCTCGTATAGATGATTTACTTGATCAATTGAAGAATGATGTTTATTTCACTAAGTTGGATTTATGAAATGGATATCATCAAATCAGGGTTGCAGAACAAGATGCATGGAATACTGTCTTTAAAACCAAACAAGGATTGTTTGAGTGGTAGTTTTGTCATTTGGGATTTGTAATGCTCTGACAACTTTCATGCATGTGATGAATGATGTATTCAGTCCTTTCCTAGATTACTTTGTGATTGTATATTTAGACGACATTCTTGTATTTAGAGGGACTTGGGATGAACATGTGAGGCATGTAAAACAAGTATTGGATACTTTGTAGAGGGAAAAGTTGTATGTGAAAATGTCAAAATGTGAATTTGGAAACACTGCACTTGTATAATTAGGTCATGTCATGGTAGGAGGAAAATTGAAAATTGATCCTTCCAAAATTGAAGTAATTGTAAAATGTCCTAAGCCAAAGAGTGTAACTGAAGTCCAAAGCTTCTTAGGTGCAGTCTAGTATTAACCAAGAACACTTTTCAGTGGGAAGGAAAGCAACAAAAATATTTCGACACTTTGAAGGAGAAGATCAGTACCACAATAGTATTAGAACTTCTGAATCTTCTAAATTGAGATAGATTCCATCAGATACACCCTGGGTGAAGTATTGATGCAATATCGTAAGATAATCTGTTACCAATCTGGAAGTTTTAACCAAGATGTTGTTAACTATCCTACATATGATAAAGCGTTGTATGAATTAGTTAAAATCATAAAAAAATGGAAGCACTACTTGTTATGGAAGGAAACAATTATACATACAGATCACCGGCCCTTACAGTATCTCCAAGCACAAACCAAGTTGCAACAATCACGAAACTATAGATGGATGAGTTTTCTTCAACAATTTCATTTGGTAATCAAGTAAAACAAGGGTACAAGTAAGAAGGTAGACGATATGCTTTCTAGACCTCCTATTGATGTTTCTATTATTTTGAAGAATACATTTTTATCTCATGATATCTATGTAGAGAAATATGCCATCGATGAAGATTTTAAAGAAGTATATGAGAATCTAACCCATGGTGCACAGTTAGAGACCTATTGTCTACAGGGAAAGTTACTCTATCATCTCGGGAAGCTATGTATTCTTACAAGTGAACGAGTCCATGTAATCCAAGAAGCTCACACTTCTCTTGTGTCTGGGCATTTTGGGGTACAAAAAACTATGGCTCATTTGCAGAGGTTTTGTTCTTGGCCTAAAATGAAAGAAATTGTAACTAAATATGTAAAGGGGTGTGTCATGTGTTCTACTTGTAAGACCATGAATAGAAAATTGGGGCTATACTCACCACTTCCTATTCCATTCCATCCCATCCATAGGAAAATATTTCCATGTATTTTGTAGGGGGTTTACCAATGACCAAAGGTGCTCATGATTATTTGTATGTTGTAGTGGATAGGTTCAACAAGATGTGTATCTTGATGCCATGTAAAAAGAAGATCATTGTTTAGAAGACTTCTAATCTCTTCTTTTAATATATTTGGCTTCACTTTGGGTTACCCACATCCATTATATCAGATCGAGATACTCAATTCCCTGGGGATTTTTGGACTAGCTTGTGGAGAATGATGGGCACCAAATTGAAGAGGATCATTTCTTTTCATCCACAAACCAATAGACAGACATAGGTGGTAAATAGAACAATGGTACTTTTGTTTAGAGGCTACTGAAACAAGCATCCTAAGTTATGGGATGTACATATAACCTATGTACATCCCTAGGTTATTAGGTTGTGACAAGTGTCATTTTCATGGGAAAATGTTATGGTTCCATGTGGCCTAGTCGTGGGTTGCAACGTGGCAACACTCCAGTGGCTGGCATGTGAAAAATTTATATGACTCCCCAAGAGTTGAACTACTAACCTCCTTATCCCAAAGGCCTTACAATTCCATGCTAGCCAACATACCACTATATAGTTCTTGTTTGTAATATGACAAGAGTATTATTTAAGTTTAAATGTTTCATGTGGGGAAAAGAAAAGGGGCTAGGCCTTCGACCCAGCCCTTGGTTCTATGCTAATCCATGTGACCATGTCCACCTCCAATGGTCAAATGTAACTACCCACCATTTTAGTGGCATATTATGCCGATTAAGACCGTCCAACATATTTGGTAGCCGCTCCACTATATTTAGCACGCGCACCAAAATTTTGGTTGCAACTATATGCAAAAAAGGGGAGTTGGTGGGATTCGACCACGGTACCTCTGCCTACAACTCAGCCAAAAAAGGACTTAATATAGTTGCATTAACCACTATGCCAACCAAATAAATTATTGCATAACTACAGACTTTTTATATAAAAAGGGATGTTCGCTAGTGTATGAAGATGGAGGATAACCAAGTGCCCCCATACGGATTTTGGTATGGATTTTGGCATGCATTTCAATATTTTCCCAGTCATTTATTGCAGGAGCATGGCACAAAAACTGAGGCATGGATGTCTCTTAGGCCTGAAAGTGTCAGACTCGGATCGAGGCTTGGAGACATACATTTTTAGGTAATTCGATGCCAGGAACGTAGTGGTGATGTTAGTCTTTTGATCTGAGCAAAGCTTCTATAGATTGAATGCAGAATGAGGTATACTTGTGTATTTTGCACAATTCTTTTGTGGAGTTAATTTAAAAAGACTTACACATTTGAGAGCAGAACCCGGAGATGTAGTCCGCTAGGGACAAACTCCGTTATCAAGTTTTTTTGTTCATATTTCATGCTTATATCTCTTTTATTTTGAGATTTTCCTTCTTTATGGTGTACTTTAGTTTTAGCTCATTTAATGCGATTATTTAATAAGTCACCTAACAAAAATGTCCTAGATCAGGGTGGGAGGGAGAGCCATTGACAAGGATGGAGAAAAAACAGGAGGAGAGGAGGGAGAGCACCCATTCAATCCAAGAACCAGAGAAACCAAAGGCTTGAAGGGTATGCGAGATATATTTCCATGTTATTTTGCCAAAGGCTTTAGATAGGTCCATCTTTAGGAGCATGTCAGGGGAATTGGTGAGATTGAGAGAGTGAATGAGTTCATGTTCCATGATGACTCCATCTAGGATTTTCCTGCCTTCCACATAGCCAATTTGTTTCGGTGAGATGGGGGCGAGGAGCATGGGTTTAAGCCGATTAAAAATAATCTTGGTTATAATTTTATAGATGAAATTGCAAAGGGATATGGGGAAGAAGTTCTTAGGATCATAAGTGTGATCTTCCTTGGGAATAAGGGTCAGGAAGGTGGAATTCAGGGAAAGAGGGACATTGGAGTGAGAAGGAGATTCTTCCACCACTTCCAAGACATTCTATTTGATTATTGACCAACATGCCTAAAACAAGTCTGTGGTGAAGCCATCATGACTGAGAGATTTATTTTTGGGCATGTCAAAAACTACTTGTTCTACTTCCTCGAGAGAGGTGGGCCACATGAGGGCGTCATTCTGCTCAAGGGAGACCATCTTCAGAATGTGTTGAGTGATCTTCTGAATGGAAGTTATGTGATCCTATTGTGTCTTAGAAAGGAGATTGTGGAAGTAGGAGGTGAGTTCCCTTTCTATCTCCTTATTCTAAATGAGGTTGTTTTCATTGGAATATTTTAATTTGGTCATTCGGTTGTGGTGGAAAAAAACTTGGATCATGGATCAGTGGAAAAATGTGGTGTTTTTTTCCCCTTCCTTTAACCAGTGAACTCAAGACTTTTTCTTCCAAAGGATTTCTTCCTAGGAGTCTCTTTCATGGAGATGAGTTTGGAAGTTTACTTCATCTTGCACAAGTTGATCCATTCTTCCATTTTGAATCATTGTCTATTGGACGTGTTCCATTTTCTTATGGATTTGTTGTTTGGCCTAAAAGATGTTGTCGAACTCTTCCTTGTTCTAGAGATTAAGTTTTTTTTTATAAATTTGATCTCCTACTGGAATTGGTGCATTACCGAATAGGAGGAAGGGGAATAATTAGTCCACGAATCAGAGATTATCTCTTGGAAGTTAGGATTTTTTAACAAGAATCTTTCAAACTGAAATCAATGCTTATTGGGGCTCCTATGAATGTCAGGGTTTAGTTGAATTGGCGAATGATATGATCCCTCTTTAGGGATGATGGTTGTTGAAGGGTGGAGATCATAAATCAAGAGGGACTCAGAGACCAAAAAGTGGTCAAGATGAGAGGAAATTCGTTGTGGTATACATAGGGGATTGTTCCAAGTGAAGGATCCATTACGAGTTTCAAGGTAAATGAGGTAGAGGGAGCAGATTATTTCTAAGAAAACTTGTGAATACTGCTCGAGCCATGTGATGCTTTCCCATTTCTCTAGAAGGGAGGTGATAGAGTTGAAGTATCCCCCAATCAGCCAATGGTCGATATAGATAATGGGAGGGAAGAACTTAAGAGAGGCGAAGAAGTGAATTTTATCAAGAAGGAAGTTGGGGCCATAGACATTGGTAAGGATTCCCACGAGAGAAGAACCTATGAGCCAAAAACGAGCTGAGAATGAGTGATTAGCAGAGAATAATTCAGAGAGGTGGATTTCATAGGGATTTCACAGGAGTGTCAGTCCTCCAGCAACAACTTGGGCATCCAGAGCAATAGAAATAGAGTCGGGCCAAATTCGATATGCAAGAGTTTGAAGGAGGTGATGCGGGCATTTGGTTTCTTGGATCATGACAAAAATTGGTTTTTCAGAAAGGATTTGTTGCTTGAGAAGATGATGTTTGGTCTTCCCATTTAGGCCTCTTATATTCCACGAAATAAATTTCATGAGGAAGGTGGGTGGTTGGGTTGGAACTTATATTTCATAAGGGAAATTCGGCCCAAGTTTACCAAGAATTCTCCCAAATATTTGATGAGCTGCTTATTGGGTCTCCTTCCTCTATTTTTTTCCTCTTTGGTGTTTTTGGAAGTGGAAGAGGGGGAGGGATTGCTACCAAGTGAGGGGTTTGGGTTCGTACCTTTTTCCTTCGTATCTTTGAGGAAGAAATTTTAGACCAACACATCCTTGAGGTGATGAACTTTCTTTTCCAGAATGGAGTTTGGATCATGTTGTTTGCAGGTAGCGGTAATGGAGTTGAGGTCCATATCTCCCAGATCAATATCCTCACCATCATCTGATTCTAATTGTTTGGGCGGTTCCTCTTACATGTTAATCTTTCCTATTGGTTGGTTATTGTGTGCTAGATCCATCATTTTCCGGCATTTTGTTTTATACTCTTCTGAGAGTTATACATTTCTATTGCTTCTTTGAGGTTGATATTTGCCTGTTTAGATATGATTACCTTCATCATCATGTGGGAGGGTGGCGAACGAGTTTTTAGTGGAAAAATTCTTCTTGGGTGGAGGGGGTTGGGATTCCTTCTTGATTTTTTCTGGGAGGAGACATCCATGAACCCTTCAACATCATGGGTAAGAGAGGGTTTTGGCCACATGAGATTTGGGGTTTAGAGGGAAGTATCGGAAGAGATGGTCATGGGCATGACAACAACAACAATGAACTGTCCTAGTGTGTATTACTTAAATAAAGATTATTTATTAATAATATTAATTATTTATTTATTAATTGTTTAATAATTGATTAGTCAACACATTTAAGGTTTGGATAAAGAATTCAAGGCTTAATAACTTTAACTTATTATTATAAGACTTTACGTATGATAGGGGATAGGGTATTGAATGGAGGGATAAGGTAGTAAATTGAGGGATAAGGTAGTAAATGGGGGCGGGATAAGGTGGGTGGCCTTAAATGAAGGAGGAGGTAGTGAATGGGGAGGATATGACTTTGCAGAGGCCTTTGAGAGTGATTATGGAATTTTGGGGGAGAGGAGCATTATTGCAAGGGAGGACTATATTTTATGTTGGATATTTTTCTGGTTTTGGAGTTTGGGTGGATTGTTACAGGGGTGCACCAAGTTGCTGGGAGTTTTGGGCTTGGGGACCAGGAATCCTCACAAAATCTTGGATCTATGGAGCCAGACAGGCTCTGTTCCTAGCTGGCAGGGAGGAAGATTCAGTTTTGGGCAGAGTCTGGGCAGAGCAGCAGAGAGGACAACCAGAGGTCAGGAATTTAGCATCAGACAGAGGTATTTTTATTTATGCATTCTATTTGAGTCAGAGCCAGTGCACAACTGCCAAATCAAACCATGCATGAGCCACACAAAGGAGGAGCCCAGGGAGGGAAGGCGAGGTGTGCTACGCACCAGCACAAAAACAAATACAAGCCAATGACCAACGCCAGAGACCCAGGGATCCAAACACCATTAAATAATAAAAATAAAAGTAAGAAAAATAATTTCAGTTTAATCATCAAGCATTCAAGACAAAACCAAACACCAATCCAAGGGAGGAGCCCACGAATCTGTAACTTTATTCACAACGCATATCCATCACCCAGGAAAACATATTAGTTCACCTCCACATGCCTCAAAGGCAGGGCAATCTGGTTTGCCACTCAAGTAAGGAAAAACCATATTGAAACCCTAACCGGTCGTCACTGGTCGAATTTCATTTTAATGACCGCATTCTGCAATTCCAGTCATCTAAATGATGGTTAGTTTCAGAATATATTACCAGGCGTCTTCCCCACTGACTAAAACGAACCACTAGATAGTCAGATGAGCATAATGCTAAATGAAGTTTGGAGGTAGACTTATCGGCGAGAGTCTGAAGGCGGCAAGCAAATGAGCGTTTAGAGATAGGGGATAGTTTAGGGTTTAGGTATGGAGAGCTGGAGGAAATGAGGGTGGGGCATGTGGGCTTCATGCGTGCCTACCCTTTAGTCGTTTTAAAAAATTTTGTTTTTAATTTATTTATTTAATTTATATTTTTTTTATTTTAGTTTTTTATTTATATATTTTTTATTTATTAATTATCGTAAATTATTATATATATATATATATATATATTATTTAATTTGTTTATATTTTTATTTATTTTTAATTATTAAAATATATATATATATAATTAAATTAAAAAAAATAAAAATTAATTAGATTGTTTAGATTTAGTTTAAAAATTGCTTAAATTTTTTTTTCTTAAACATTAATGATTTAAGAATATTATAAGTTTTAAATATTAAAATTAAATATTTATGTTATAAGATAAGGATTAATCAAGGTAGGTGAGTATATTTTATTAGTGTAATTAATATGGTTAATTAAAAATAATTAATCATTAGTAATTAATGTTTAAATTATATTTAATTTTATGATTCACATTTAAATTAATTAAAGTGATTAATTAGTTTTAAATTGAAGGTTTAAGGACTTAGACTAGGATAAGCGGGAAGGAGATTGCATATGCACTAGGAAGGTAAGTTTGAAGAATAGGCAAGAGGGGTACAATGTTAGCGTAACTACCAGGCGAGGGAGTCAGTAGTTTTCTTAGGCAGAGACACCAAGATTAGATGCTTAACCCTAACCTAGCCACCTCCCCTAAAGAGAGTAACGTCTGTTTACAGACAAGTAAAGAAAAACTTACGCCTAACCCTGTTATCTAGTTTAAGTTGTGCAATTATGAAACGTCCTTGAACTCACCCTGGAAACCTTGGTTGATGCAAGTTAAAGCATACATGATGGTTAGGAATCGAGGAAATCAAGGCAAAGGGGCGTCATCGCAGGGACCTCCAGTGCCTCCACCACCATCGATTGAACTAGCTCTCATATTTCTCTCTTTGAAGGCCATAAATGAGACTTTAAAGGGGCGTCAACCGGTGGAGCCCCGACCATATGGAATGGGTAATCCAAAAGCGTTGAGGAATTTAGGGGGAGGAACTCCACCCGAACACATCACTAGAGAACTAAAGAAGATCAAACTTTCAGAGTTTGTCGGGGCTCGTGCCAGTGAACATGCAGAAGCATGGTTGGAAGGCATGAAAAGGTGTTTTGCCTTAAGGGACTATGCATCCACTTCAAAGGAAAAGAGAGCAATTTTTTAGTTGAGAGACAGTGCCTTGAATTGGTGGGGTAACCTCGAAAGGAAACTGCATCTTACCCCGGACAACATATCTTGGGAAATTTTCGAGGAGAGGTTCCCAAGAAAATATCTACCATCTTACTATGAGGAACAACAGGTAGGAGTGTTTCATTCCTTAGTACAGGGAAACAAAACCGTATAAGAATATGAGATCAGGTTTATGGAATTGGTCAAATATGTCTCATACATGGATAATGACCAACGACAGGTAGAACGCTTTGTCTATGGGCTAAACCATAAGATAAGGGCTATGGTGTGGATGTCAAAACTGTCTTCAGTAGCAGAAGCTGTGGAAAATGCACATTATGCAGAGGAACACATGAACTTAACCGGAGGTACGAGACCGACCTTTCCACATCATCCTGGATTCGTAGGGAAGACCCCTAGGACATTTTCTAGGGGAGGGGGCTCAAGGCCACCTCCATATGGTAATAGAATCGCACCAAGGACAGTAGTCACAGGGATTTCAATGGCAACGAGTGAAACATCTCATTCATCACCAATGACGCAGGCAGGTCCACGACCATCTCAGGGAGAAACTAGTAGGGGAAGGGGTTCCAGGGGAAGGAACTCATTTCAGAGACAGTCACATAATAGTGTGCAGGTTCAATCTCGTGTTGCCTGTTGGGGGTGCAGAGGACCCCATTACCAATGCGACTGCCCAGAGTTACAATAAGGATTTGTGCATAGAGAAGGAAATGCCTCGATGGGAAGAGGAAGTAGTAGCCACCAGATTTACACAGCGGTTAATAATCGCTAGGCCGAACATCAATACATGGTGGTGGAGTCATCAAGTATGCTAAATCATATCAATGTAAAGATTCTATTTGATTATGGTGCTACAGATAGTTTCATTTCACCTTCAACATTAGAAAAGAGTGGGTTGGCAACCTATGAGCACGATGACTTTAAACAAGTCGAGATGGCTTCGAGGCAAAAACAAGCGGTAGGACCGAGCATTGATAATTATATAGTAGACCTGGGAGTGTGTACTACAAGGTTGAAGGTATACGTCACTTCTCTCGAGGCGTATGACCTAATCATTGGAATGGATTGGTTAGAATCCCATCGAGCTTTGGTAGATTGTTTCACAAAAAGGGTTCTTTGTGTCGATGATGAAGGAAGACCAGTAGAGATCCAGGGTGTACAGAGAAACATGTCATTATGCTTTATCTCAACTATGAAGGTTAAGAAATGCTTGAGGCAAGGGTGTCGACTATATGTAGTGGAAGCGGTGAATGAAAGGAAGGGACCCTCATTGGATCAGTACCCAGTATTGTCAGAATTTAAGGATGTTTTTCTGAACGAGTTACTAGGGCTACCTCCTCAGAGGGAGCTTGATTTTACTATTGAGATAAAACCTGGTGTAGAACCAATTTCAAGGACTCTGTATCAGATGACAGTGATAGAACTTTGTGAGTTGAAAATGCAGTTGAAAGAGTTATTGGACTTGGGGATAATAAGGCCCAATGTCTGACCTTGGGGTGCACCGGTAATTTTTGTAAAAAAGAAGGATGGTTCCTTACGATTGTGTATAGACTACATGGACTTGAACTGTGCTAGAGTGAAAAATAGGTACCCAATGTCGTGGATAGATGATCTCTTCGATCAGATGAAAGGAGCAATGGTATTCTCAAAGATCGATTTGCAATCAGGGTATCACTAGTTAAGGATTAAGGAAGACGATATTCCTAAAACTACCTTTCGAACCCGGTTTGGACATTACGAGTTCATCATAGTACCTTTTGGATTGACCAATGTGCCAACAGTATTCATGAGCCTCATGAACAAAGTATTCTGAAAGTACTTAGACCGTTTTGTACAAGTATTTCTAGATGACATCCTCTTACGAGTGGTGTTATCTTTTCTTAGAGAGAAAAAATTGTATGGGAAGTTGTCGAAGTGTTCCTTCTTTTAGAAAGAGATCTACTATTTAGGTCATATAATTTCCGGTGAAGGAATCTCTATGGACCCAGAAAAGGTAAAGGCCATTATGGAGTGGCCAGTGCCAAAAAAATCCCATGAGATGAGAAGCTTCATGGGGCTAGCAGGTTATTATCAGAGATTTGTTGAAGGATTCTCAAAAATAGCGAAACCCATCACCACTTTGCAGTGTAAGGGGGTCAGGTATGAATGGACAGAAGAATTTGATAGTGCATTCATTGAACTTAAGAGGTTACTAACTAGTGTGCCAATTCTATGAGTGCTGAATATAGAAAAGGACTTCACAGTCTACACGGATGCCTCGAAGCAAGGGTTGGGGGATGTGCTAATGCAGGATGAAGGAGTGATAGCTTATGCATCAAGGAAATTGAAGAAACACGAAGAGCTATATGTGACTCATGATTTAGATTTGGAAGTTGTAATGCTAGCTCTGAAACTTTGGAGGCACTATCTTGTGGGGTGAAACTTTGAGCTCAAAATGGACCATCAAAGTTTAAAACATCTCTTCACTCAAAGGGATCTGAATTCCAGGCAAAGGCGATGGAGTGAGTTTATGAGTGGGTACGATTTTGGTATTTCATACATCAAGGGAAAGGAAAATGTGGTCACATATGCCTTGAGTAGGAGACCATGTGTCTTATCCTTGGTACCCTTAAAGGTAAATCTGAGGGAACGTGTGTTGAAACAACTCCAAGGAGATAGTTGGTATTTAAAGGTTACTTCAAACCTCCAGAGAGGGAGACAATTAAATCCAAAATATGAAGGATATAGTTTGGAAGCAGACAGACTATTATGATATCAGGGAAGGATGTACATCCCTGAAGATGGGGATATTCGAAGCATCATACTGAAGGAAGCCCATAGAGCACTTTATTGTGGACATCCAGGTGTGAAGAAGATGTACACAGACATGAAGACATTTTCCTTCTGGGTAGGCATGAAGCGCAATGTAGTCCATTTCGTCACCAAGTTCCTAGAGTGTCAACAAGTGAAAGCTGACCACCATCACCCAGCAGGCCTCCTACAACCACATGATGTTCCTATGTCCAAGTGGAAAGTCGTCTCTATGAATTTTTTTGTGGGGTTACTGCTCACATCTCATAGACATAATGCCATTCTTGTGATAGTTGATAAGTTAACCAAGAGTGCTCATTTTATTCCGGTTAGAGACACTTACGATGTCACTAATGTGGCATGTGTGTTTGTAAGTGAGGTTATCCATTTGCATGGGACACCTAAGAAGATCATTTAAGATAGGGACTCCAGATTCACTTCTAGGTTTTGGACAAGTTTGCAGTTAGCATTGGGGACTCAGTTGAACTTAGGCACAACTTATCATCCTAAAACAGATGGGGAAACTGACAGAGTAAATAAAGTCATGGAAGACATGCTTAGGATGTATGTTATGGATAACCAAACCCAGTGAGAGAAGTACCTACCTTTGGTAGAGTTTGCCTACAATAACAGTTTTCATAGCTCCATTAGAATGCCACCCTACGAAACTCTATATGGAAGGCCATGCAGAACACCATCGATTTGGGAAAGATTAGAAGACTGAGTAACAGTTGGGCCAGAATTGATTCAAGAGATGGAGGAACAGGTGATTCAAATTAGGTAGAGACTAAATGAAGCACAGGATAGGCAGAAAAGTTATGCGGATGCACATAGGACCGACCGAAGTTATGAAGTGGGAGACAAGGTTTTCATTCATATCAGGCCTAATAAAAGTACCATATGGTTCGGGAAGGGGACAAAGTTGTCACCTCAATTTATAGGACCATTCAAAATCCAAGAGAAAATTGAAAACGTTGCCTATCGTCTCGTACTGCAACACCACTTGCATAAAACTCATAACGTTTTTCATGTATCTATTTTAAGTCATTATGTTGTTGATGAATCGCATAAACTAAATTGGAAGGAATTGAAGGTATCAGATGTGGGAACTCTCATAGTAGAACCGTTATGGATATTGGACCGTAGAGTTCAACAGCTGAGTAACCGTCTGGTAGACCAAGTTAAGGTCTAATGGGACAATTATAGTCTAGGATCTGCTACTTGGAAAGACACTGAGACACTATGAAGAGACTATCCCTCACTTTTTTTTACCACCTTAGGAATATGTTTCTTGAATATTGGGTGTATGTAACACCACCTTTTGACTTAGACAGCCAGGATTACCTGAGGCCTACACACTTTTATTTTTCTATTCACAAGTGAAAATATTAAATGATACACTTGAACTGTTAAGACGTATGAATCTTTATGAATGTTTAAATGTATTTGGATAATGATGGATATGATGCGATATATTGTGAGAATGTAAATTTTATGAATGTTTATATGTTATTGATGATGATGGATATGATGTGATCTACTATGTGAATGCAAATTTTATGAATGTTTAGATGTTATTGATGATGATGGATATGATGCGACATATTGTGTGAATGAGAATCCTATGAATATTTAAATGCTATTTGAATGATGTTGGATATGATGCAATCTATTATGTAAATGATAATTTTATGAATGGGTGTTATTAATTGAATTATGGGATATTATGTGATCTATATCTAACTTGAAAAATTTGATGTTAAAGTTGTTGGTGCGCGGATACCGAATTGAAATTATGATTGTATGCAATTACATGATGATAGTGCAAAGAAATGTATGAGTTTGTGTTACGGACTAATCTGTAGGTTATGGTCTATGAAATAACCAAGGGATAATGATGATGAAAGTGGATGTCATGACCACTAGCCGAGAAACATTATGGTATGAATCTTTGTATGTGAAAATATATTGGTTTGGATGCATTGCTATGATATGTGGACCAGTGCAGGATTTCAGGTGGTGAGACTGCCCAAAACTGAATAGACGATGAAAAAACTCCCAGCAACACGGTGCCACTGTATATTCCATTGTAGGGTGTGGACCCTAGTCATGTTAGGAGGGGTGGAGGAATTTCCCACCGTGTATCCTCTGAAACCTAAAATCATGGGAGGACGATGTTAGCTCATGCTCCCCTAGACATGTGATGATGACTGCCAGTTGCCTGCTAGGGAAGCTTGGTCAAGATAGTGACACTTCCTCTTATGGGTTCTATTTGGAGTTAGGTCAATATAGTTGATGCTCCAAGATAGCCCAGTAGAGGAAGGATAGGAATGGAAGATGGAAGTAAGTTAGGGAGGAAGGATGAGTAGAAATAGTTGAGAGTGTATGGAGATTTGTCTTATGGTGGAATTTATTGTTTTTCCTT
>JZKD02S0867633.1:132370-143633 GCA_000966675.3 Picea glauca
TAAAAAAAAATTTGTAATGATCCACTTTGGATATTATGATGGTCAATTATGTTCTAATGGTATTATTTATCCAAATGATTATTTCTTCATTATTTTTATTATTCTATCCACCATAGAGATTGAAAGAATTCTCATTAGAGAAAATGTACTAAGAAATATGGTAGCGGTCACAGGGCGCTTTCCATATACATTAAAACATTCAGTCAACAAATATTTTCCATATATATCAAAACACTTGGTCAACAAAGACAGATCAAGAGTTGAGCCAAAATGTTGACAATGGAAGGAAAAACGCAAACGAGATTGGAAACAAATTATAATTTACAAATTAAGCAAAAAATCCACAATATTGATGTGTTTTAACAGTAAAGAGAGATTTCCTATTAATTCAAGAAAATATCCACCACGAATGCCTTTAAGTACATTTTCATGGTTCTTCTAAGAATTTATGTTGATTTTAACTTAATCCTGTCTAAAACATGTATGCGAAATGGCCCATAAAAAAATACCAATAATCCTTGAGGCTGATAGAGAGATTGTTTATCGAAACAGAGGTAAATACGCAGTTCTTTTCCACCAATTTCATGTAAGACTTAGATCATGTAAAGTGAAATTGGAAAGAATGGAGCAAGAACTCATGTTCCCCTATCCATATTAAAGGAGTGCTAACTCTCTCCTTCATGAGTCTGAGGAGAACAAATGTTTTTCTTTGAGAAGCATTGAACCATAGCTGGTGACTTTTATTGCCATTTTTGTTGAGGGGACCTGCCACACGGAGTCTCATCCGTGAACAGAACAAACTGATAGGGTAGCTTGTGGTCACCTTGATGGATTTGTCATGGTAGCCCAAGGATCCAATTCGACAATTGAAGAACTTGTTTCCTCATTAAAGTCCTCAAAATCAGCTCTTGTACATCGATTTGTGAAGGTGGAAGGAACCTCGACACTACCTATCCCAGATCTGGATAACCTTTTGCATTACATTTCTTCATAATTGTCATTTGTTTCTAGTGTATTGTAGTTTCATTTGCTTCATTTGTTGTTGGTGTATTAGTGTGACCATGTACACACCAAATCGTGAATAAGGGTGTTGTATGCTGCCCTTGTTGGGGAGTGTGATTTTTCTGGTGTGCATCGATCAAAAGAAAATATGAGAGCCTAGGTAGAGTCGGATTGGTGGATCCTAAGGTAGAGCGACAAAATGCTCATCATAGGAGAAAATTGATGAAATTTGCATATTATTGGTGATTCACCACCTTCAAGATTGAAGCATGTTTGGTGATACAAGGATCCATTGTCTGGTTGGACGAGCAAACACTTGTAGAGATGGAGAATCCTCCGGCAGAGACCTACCTCAACAAAGCCAACAAATTAGATGCCTCGAATTTTATTAACTGGAAATTCAAAATGCAGACCCTAATGGAAGGATATGGAGTATGGATGATTACAAAGGGAGATGAAGAGAAATCCAATGCAACTGCAGGTGCGATAACAAAACAGATCCAAGATTGGGATAAGCGCAAGAACAAGGCCAAGGTATTGCTACGTATATCTGTTAAATATAGAATAATTCCACATATTAGAGAAGCTAAAACTTTTGTTGAAACATGTACAACGCTTAAAGCTTTATTTGAAACTAGAAACACAAATCGTATTTTTTTCCTGAAAACTAAATTACTAGGCATTAAGATGGATGAAAATGAATCTGTTAGTTCATTTTTGGGTCACATTAAAGAGGTTAAAGACAAGCTAGGAAATATAGGGGAAATAGTTTCCAGCACTGATCTTGTCACAATTACCTTAAATGGTATGCTAGAAGACTATCAAATGTTCATAACAGGTCTCCCAACAAGGGAGAAACCTCCTACTTTTGAAGAATTGGCGGGTATCTTGTTGCAAGAGGAAGATAGACGTGCAAATTTGAAGCCTTAGAATTCAGATTTGACACTGTGGACAAATAAGAGATCCCTGAGAGGGAGATTAGGAGAAAGAGGCAGATGAGGCAGTTCATCGCATAGAAGACAATCTCTAAGGCCGAATCAAGGTATGCCCTCTAACATGAATGATTCAAGGAGTTGTTTTTATTGTGGTCAACCTGGACATCTTATTAGAGACTGTCATAAGAAGAAGAGTGATGAGGCTAGGAATAAACCTAGAAAACATTCAGGTCATTATGGAGAAGAATATTCAAAACATGATCTCAGATTATTTATTACTAGTGATGATATTGATGAACCCCCAAATTTTGATTCACAACATCTTAGACTATTTGTGTCTAATGTTGGTTTTTCTACTGAAATGAATGATGTTGATACCTGGTTTGTGGATTTTGGAGCATCAATACATATGTCATGCAATAAGAAGTGGTATACTAATTTCAAAGAAACACAAAATGGTGCTAGCATATATCTTGGAGATGACCATGCTAATCAGATCAAGGGATACAGATACATTCCATTTACATTGTCGAATGGTATTGTTCGTCACATTTACAATGTTGTGTATGTGCTAGGAATAAAAAACAATTTGATCTATGTGTCCACCATTATAGATCAAAACTTGAAGGTTGAATTCTTCAAGAATTATTGCATAGTGAAGGATTTGTTGGACCAATACAGAACTGTTGCAACAGGAGTTAGAGCAGGAGGATTGTACAATCTTTATGTTACCAGCAAAGAACATCACGCATTGACTTCTGCAACTATGGAAACAGAGAGTCTTTGGAATCAAATGTATCACCACATAAATCATCATGATTTATTGTTATTATAGAAACAAAATATGGTTGAAGGACTTCCCATGTTAAATAATGATAATGTTTCTTGTGAAGGATGTGCATTAGGAAAGATGAAGAAAGATGAATTACCCTCTAATCCTGATAGGAAAAAGAGAGACGTGTTAGATCTTATGCATACCGATGTTTTCAGACCTATGCAGACTAGGTCTTTAGGAGGAGCATTTTACTTTTTGTTATTTATTGATGATTGCATGAGATACACATGGGTTTATTTACTTAGAAGAAAAAGTGATGTTTTTGAGTACTTTAAGGAATTCAGAACCATGGTGGAAAAGAGGACAGAAAAATACATCAAAATCTTCCATTCATATCAAGGGGAAGAGTATAAATCAGGGGGTTTCATCAAATATTGCAAAGGTCATAGAATAGTACAACAATTTACAGTACCCAACACTCCAGAGCAGAATAGAGTTGCTAAAAGGAAAAACAGAACTTTGGTGGAGTGTGCACATAGTATGATGAAAGGTAAGAATCTATGAAATGCATTTTGGGCAAAAGCCATAAATATTGTTGTTTATTTAAAGAATAGAAGTCCAACAAGGTGTCTTGATAATATTACTCCTTTTGAAGCCTTGTATGGTTCAAAACCTATAGTTCATAATTTGAAAGTATTTGGGTGTAATGCATTTGCACATATTCCAAAGAATAATATGAAGAAATTGGATGCTAAAGCCAATATATGTATTTTCATAGGCTACTGTTCTGAATTCAAAGCATACAAATTGTTTGATCATACTACTCACAAAGTATTTGCGAGTAGAGATGTACTTTTCCATGAGCAAGAAGAAGAAAATCATGACAACAACAGTCATGAGGAATGGCATAGACTTCTTGATGAAGGAGTTAAAGAAGAGAAGCAACAACCATCACAGCATTGACCACATCAACAACCACAACCGCAGAGACAACAACAACAACAAGAAGGACTCAGTGACATTGATATGGACACTTCAAGCAGTTAGAGTTCACCTAGTGCCGAAGACAGATCTTCATAAAGTGGGGAGGAAAATAATCAGTTGAGAAGATCTTCACGAAAGGTTCGGATCCTTGAGAGGTATAGAGACTATGCCCTAATGAGTATCATTTCAAATGTCATAGAACCCATGATTTTTAATGAAGCCAATAAACATGATGAATGGCAAAATTAAATGGAGGAACAATATGAATCTATAATGAAAAATAATACTTGGGAATTGAATGAATTGCCTAAACATAAAAGACCCATTGGATGTAAATGGATATACAAACCCAAGTTTAAATCAGATGGTAATATAGACAAATATAACGTTAGATTGGTGGCAAAGGGGTATTCACAAACATGAGGTATTGATTATGCTGAAATATTTGCACCAGTAGCTAAATTGAATACTATCAAATTGTTAATTTCTTTAGCTACAAAGTATCATTGGAAGCTACACCAATTAGATGTTAAATCTGCATTTTTGAATGGTGAGTTAAAGGAAAAGGTTTAGCTTACTCAACCTGAAGGGTTTGTGGAAAATGGGCAAGAACACTTAGTGTGTAAGTTAAAGAAAGCATGTCCCCGAGGTGTAGGACAGTCGATGACGAAGTGTGTTGTTAAGGTGCTCTATGATGTTAAAGTCATTGATTCGAAGCCTACGGGGACAAAAAATCCAGCAATGTTAAAGGTTGGTGTGGCTTAGGCCGAGTGTGATCCTCGAGTGATTTTGATGGCTTAGATTCCCTTGAGTCGCGGTTTCTTAGCCGATGCGATCTCCGAGTGATTTTGATGGCTTAGATTCCTCTGAGTTGTAGTTTCTTAGCCACAGGTTAGTCCCACATGTCACAGACAAACTTAAAAAGAAAAAAAATAAGTTAAAGAAAGCATTGTATGTACTAAAACATGCACCTAGGTCATGGTATGAGAAGATAGACTCTTTCTTTCTTCAACAAAGTTTTATGAGGAGAAAGAGTGATCCAAATCTGTATACCAAATTTGATGAGCAGGGGTATTTAGTATTGATTTCCTTATATGTTGATGATTTAATAATTACAGAAAATGTAGGGAAATTAATTGATGAAAACAAGGAGGAGATGTCACAAGTTTTTGAAATGAAAGATCTTAGTGAGTTACATTACCACCTAGGTCTTGAAGTTTGGAGAAATGCATGCCAAACTTTTGTTTGTCAGAGTAAGTATGTTAGAGAAGTACTTAAGAGATTTAAAATGGATCAGTGTAAATCTTCTATTGTTCCCATGCAACAGAATGTGAAACTTTCTTGTAATGATGGTTTGAAGGAGGTGAACAGAACTATGTATAGACAAATGGTGGGTAGTTTGAATTATCTCACCACAACCAGACCTGTTATTGCATATTACGTGAGTGTGTTAAGTTAGTTTAGGGAAAACCTCAAGAAATCCATTCGAATGCAGCAAAGGCGGTACTCATGTATCTAAAAGGAACACTTGATTATGGTATTAAATATACTATGCATCTGATGTTGAGTTGACAGGTTACTCAGATTCTGATTGGGTTGGCAATCAGGATGAACTAGATGATCGAAGATCAACCATTGGATATGTGTTTGGCATTGGATCCGGGATTGTTTCATGGAGTAGTAAAAAACAGCCTATTGTATCTTTGTCTTCTACTGAAGCAGAATATAAATCCTTCTGTGCAACAACTTGTGAAGTTGTTTGGTTGAGAAGACTTCTTCAATATGTTGGAGAAGAACAAAAAGAACCTACAATGATTAAATGTGATAATCAAAGTTCAATCAAGCTAGGGAATAATCCGATTTATCATGCAAGGACAAAGCATGTTGATGCTCAATTTCATTTTGTTAGAGAAAAGTTGTAGTCAAATGAAATAGTTCTTATGTATTGTAATACTTGTGAAAATAGTGTTGATATTTTCACTAAGCCTCTTGGAAAGATTAAGTTTGAGTTGTTTAGGGAAATGTTAGGTGTAGAAGTCAATCCATTCTCCATTAAAGGGGAGATTTGGAAATAATGTTGCAAGAACTAGTTACGTAGACAAACTCTACTAATGTTTAATGTAGATCATATTTTCGTGTTGATTGTTGTAAGATTGTGAGATTAATCTTTCTCCTAATTCTAAGTAGTACTTTGGATTAAAAAGTCACTAATCAATATGTTATAAAGTTAATATATGGATTAATGCAAAGTAACGGAACCAGTTACGGGTATCCAGAGTAATCCTTGATTTAATTCCCATTTTCCCAAAATAAGATTGCAACTACATAACCTCATCTTGAAAACCGACTTTGGAGCCAATTGATTATCTCTCTTCCAATCTGATGTCATAGTTCAGGAGATCTAAAGTGAATAATTTATCAACCTATTCTGCATCAACAAGTATAACGTGCAGCGCCGACGGTGTCCATCACCATGTTATGGCAGGCGGAAGGAGCCGAGGGACTATAACCAGTCTTTGGAAGCTTATCATCCAGTAACTCTATATCAATATAAACTTTAGACTGTCAATCAATCCAAACAAACATTTTTATTTAACCAAATTCGAACTAAAAAAATTTAAAAAATCGAATATTTAAACGATGCTATTCTTTTTTGGCATACTATGAAGGCAATCCATAGAAACAAACTTAAAAAACGAGCTTAACAAGCCGCATAGGCGGTTCTCCATCCTTCTGATACATAATCGAGAGATATTATTCATCCGTATCTCTGCTATGGGTCTGCACGGTTTTTTCTATAGGTTTGTTAACGGTACATGGGTTACCGCCAACCACTACTTTTTGGAAAATAATGCTTACAATTACCAAGAAGACAAGCAGTGTTAACATGAAAGAAGTCTTAGTTCACAACCAAAGACCATAACTCCCGTGTAAAGATATATCAGCCGTCGTTAATACTTCGTAAATTAAAGTACTTAAAGAGCAGAAGACATATAGTAGGATATCCCATAAATTCTTTCCTATAAAGTACTTAAAGAGCATATTCAAATTTCAATATATTTATATATATAATTTGCAATATTCAAATGAGTTTTTGTCATTCTATTTTAACATCATGAAACACCTTAACAACACACTTTAGCACACTCTGTCACCTAATATCCTATACCTAGGAAACAATTTCAAAATAATATTATTTTAAATCATTTATAATAAAAAAATTCAATAACTTATTAATCAACTTTATTATTTTATAAATGAAATTAATAATTTATTAATTCATATATATATATATATATATGATAATCATCATTATTGAATGTATTAAGGGTTAATAATTCCTTTTTTTAATAAATATATATATATATATATATATATATATATATATATTAAAGTTAATAATGATGATAATTATCAGTATGGGATGTAGTAATGGTTATCCATTACTTTTTTAAAAACTATTTTATTGATTTAACCAAAAACTTGACGATGATGTATAAAGTGATTACTTCAAAGCTAATGATAAAATAATCACACTCAAAGCTTAACAAATCTTATATAATTCAATGAGTTGGATCATGTATGATGCCATAAGTTTTCTTATACAAGGTTTTATATAAACCACTCTATTATACTTATTTTATTTAATTCAACATAAACTAACAAAATAGTAGTAGGGAACATAGGAACTCAGTATAATCAACTTGGAAACAAAATGATATAATACTAAGGATCATGAAAAGAAAGCTAAACCATAGTCCTTCCCACCTGAGGTTTGAAACCAGGAACAAAGACCAGAAATCTTATACTCCTATTTTTTCCATGCTACTTCGAGCTTTGAATGGAGCTCTAGTGCGTAACCTAAGAGGAGAAGGTCAAGAGACTATAGGTTAACTAAGGTCTTTGATAGATTTTGAGATTTACCTAAACTACCTAAAACCTTTGAATCTAAATAAGAGAAAAACAACAAATTAGATGATCAAAATAAAGTTTGTTTAGGAGCTCGAAGCAAGGAGTCTCTTTCTCCTATGAGCCTTAACGAAAACCCCACTATAATACCATTGTTTCCCCCAGTTTGTCAATATAACTATAACTGGCCAAGAGACTATGGCGAACTAGATATATGTGAATGTTTGATTTGATGAACCTTTGTATAAAAGGATCAATGTATGTATTTTATGTTATTAATAGAAAATGGATATGTGTTGCATAACTACTAAAAGGGAAGTTTGTCAAGATAGACCATGGATGTTATGGGAGAGATGGTGAGGGAAACCAAGAATGGTTGAGATGACCCTCACTAAACCAGTACCTTACTGGATGTAATTTCTCAATAGTCCTTTGACCCATAAATTAATTACCAGTCACGCTGGTAGTTGGAAGGCCCTCCTCAAGAGTTAATGAGGAGATGGGTCAAGGTACCCATCTATAAGGCTTACATACTTGACCATGATTTGGATATTCAGACCCACACAACCTTGTTGAGGAAGGAAATAAAGGAGGTAATTCAGGGGACTGAGGTAGATCTGCGAAAAAAAAATAGAGTGGAGAAAACCATCTCCAAAAGAGAAGAGATCGTTTTTAAACCCTGGAGTTGATTGAAAAACTGAGAAACAAGATCTTTGTGAGTGCAAGAAGCCATGGGCAGGGTTTTTTCTATAAGATGATAAATGAGGATGATGAGTGACTATGGAAGTACTTTTCCAGACCTCCTTGCTTGGTATCGGGAAATATCAGTTGCCAAGATCCTCTTGGAGGAGGATATTAACCTCCATCCATGAATGTCATTGAGAAAGGATAAGGAATCTCTCTCAGAGCATCATGGTCTAGCTCAAGGATGGCCAATGGTAAATCTGTGAGGAGTGGTTGTGCCTATGGTTGGGTGGAAGCATGCACCCCTTTCAACAGTCACTTCACGATGTCCCGTTTCTGATAAGTATTTCATACTCTATGTAATAAAGTGAATGTGATGATTTCGTGTATGTTCTTATGGTTAAGATTTATAGTGTTTCAAGAGTTATTAGAAATTCTTATTTTCTTTTGCAAACTGCTATATTTACATGGTCTTCCTTTTTCCTCAATGTAACAATTAGAGAGCTATGGGACGTTGGTTTGTAAGTAAGTCTAATTATAGGCGACGATTTTTGCACTGGATGGAGATTTCCTAAGGGGAATTTTCCCAAAGATGGGCTTTGTAGTGAAAGAGTCGGGATGGGTTTAGCCAGGTCATTTCGATGTTGTCGACCTCTCAAATTCCTTCACGGGAAGACTAAGATTAAATTCTGTGGAAGTAGGGCGCCTCTACCAGACCCTTCACCTGCATGACCAAGGGATCATACCCCAGCCTTAATCAAATCTTGGCTAAAAGCTGAGTGTAGCCCCTGGAATTCGATAAGGTTCCATATTACCCAGGGTTGGAAACCCCTCGCTAAGCCTGAAAGGACTGAAGCTACTTTGTCTTTGAAACTCTGGGTATTCAAAGCTCCAGGACATAGGACTTCATAACCCTAAAAAACATTTGAAGGCCATAGTTGAGAATTGATGAGGGTTGTGGATCTAGAAATCCATTGGGGATCTCTCTCAGTCGTTAGATCGAACCTAGTGAGGGGGTAACACTAAGTACCTCGATAAAATATCTCTTTGGGAGAATAGAGGTGGTCTAATGTCAAAACTCTTGAATGTTAGAGTCACGATGTTAACTCGTGTCATTGAGAGTAGAGGAACGCTTATCCATAGATCAATGGCTATCTGGAAGTCTAGTTATCCAGTGGTATCAAAGTGTAAAAACAAGAACATGTAAGTTTCCTCGAAGCTCTGCAAGACGGAGTAAATCCTAGTCGTGAATGCTAGGTGCACATGGCGATAGATCGGGCATGGTTTCGAAGTTCAGAGCTCTAGGAGGTTAAAACTTCAGAATTGCCAAAACTCTCGAATGTCGAATTTATGAAGTGACATGGACCGTCGATCCTTAGATCCCTCAGGATCCTTCTCAGCTGTTAATTTAAGGACTTCGTTGAGAACCCATATTAACTTCCCAACCAACCAGAACATGTCTTGGGAGCGACATGTGCCCCACCCCCCTAGTCCCCTATCAAATGTCGTTTGTTGGACCTAAGTCATTGGATGAGAGGCTAAGTTGTAGGAAATCCTTTAGTCTAGAGACTTAACACACTGGAGGAACTTGGCCGAGATTCTTCAAAGTGTTAAGACTCCTGAAGTCACGAATGAGGGATTAAATCTCAACCGTTGGTAGCTAGGGGACACATGGTGCTAGAGCCCATAGTCCAAAGACTTGGCACTCTAGGGGATTCGAGATGTGGTCAGTTGATAAGATTTGAAGCCCGGAGTCACGAAGCAATGGGAGTCGTGGATCTATGGATCTACGTGGAATGAATTTGATTGTGATATCTAAAGGACATTAGAAGGTTGTTTGGTTGGCATTGACATGGCTCACTTACGTCATCCAGGGTGACATGGACCCGCAACCAAGGTGCCACACATCAGCAGGATATGGACGTATTGTAGATCACATATGCCTATTAGAGTGTAACTCGTGTCACCCCCTGATGCAGGCATGTGTCAACCCTAGCTCTTGCTATGTGACATCCTCTGGAATGTGCCCGCCTACCCACAGTAGTTGGTTAAGTGATCAGGACACCGAGAGTCTGAGACTTCAGGGCTCAAAGTTTGGAGCCATGTGGCAAACTTATGGGACTTCAGGAGTTTGGGAATCTGGGAGGTCTCTTGCAGAGACAAATAAAAAACAGTTCTCAACATCGAACACCAAATTATCCTTAGGCATATGCCTTAACGAGGAGGAAGGTTATCTGTCGGATTTAATGGTTGATGAATCTCCACCATAAATATAGAAGCGTTGGGTGTTAGAAAAACAGGACCGCAGAGCAATAAAATAAAACAAATGAAGAAACAAAACACAGAAGACACACAATACAAGAGAGACACAGATTTATGTGTTTCACCCAGTGTGGGCTACGTCCACTAGAGAAATTGCCAGGTCCTTCCTTTATTATTATCCATCAAATGAAGGGATACAACCTATAGAAAAACCCGCTATAACTTCCTCTTCTTTCTCTCACGGTCTCCTCTCTCAGAATACAATATTCACCATCATCCATAGCCGCAATACATTTCCCTCATAAAAGAGGGTTGCCTTCTAGGGAAAAAAAACCCTAACATAATTTCTACCGTTAGATCTGCGACCTTATAATGAATGGTCCATATTTACAATGAAATTACAATATACTTTTACAAGGCAATTTTCGCTTTGGGGGCTTTGCCCCCAAACCCCCGTTGGGGGACACTGCCCCCGAACCTCTATTGGGGGCCCACTTGCCCCAAGACCCCCCAGCCGGGGGGATAGCCCCCTCGGACCCCGTAGAGGGGGTACCCCCCCTCTGCACTCCCTTGCGTGGAAGAGTGTACATACTTCTAGGGTGTAAATACTTCATGGGGTATAAACACGACTGAAAGCAAGGACCTCTGAATCAGAAAGATAATCAGGCTCCAAAACCAACAATCTCCCACTTGGAGACTGATCTCAACAACT